>JAJJMB010004025.1:1786485-1815942 GCA_023531105.1 Papaver atlanticum
TATCATGGAAACATGCTCAAAATTCATCTTTATTAATGCTCAAAAATGGTTCACAAATGATGAAATGGGAGAAAAATGAATAAAATCGGGTTCTGTAACACTTATATTTGTTACAAAATCAATTGTTACAGAAAACGATAAAGGAATACCGTCGCTGGAACTGTTGAAGAACGACGGTCTTTAAGGGTCTTATGTTCTTCGTATCTTCTTCACCAGCAGAAAAATGGTTTTTTCCTGTAACTTTTTTTTCTCGATTTTTTATACTCTAAATGTCTCCCTATTCTCCCCCTAAACTCTCTATAACACAGTGAGACCCCAATCAACCTATTTATATCAACCAACACGTAAAAATCTCGCTAATAAATTCAAAATATTTTCTTTTACTCGGGGATGATATTTACGTGATTCTTCCCTTGTTTATCTCCTCCACGCATCTGTTTTATCTCCACACACTTCTTGCACGCTGAAAAGATGTTAAACTCGCTCTAATCTCCATGCAATCTTCCACAAAATCTCATCGACACGTGATATTCTCGTTTCTCCCTGTTTTCTTCTTGCGGATTACTCAGCCAAATTCGGTCGAACCTAAAGCCCAAAACATGTTTATTAGGTCATATCACAACTACCCATAAGAAATCAGCCCTTTAGTCTCTTCATAACATCATCAAAAATCGATCGAACCAACTGCCAGTGAAGAAAAGAAATTTCCCGCCAAAATCCATTTTCAAATGATGAAGGTGAAGTTCCCTGCATCCAAAAATCGGGTGCCTTTAGCAGCTCGGCTGCCTTGGGGGCGCCCTTATCCATTTTTAGGGTGCCTTTAGTAATTTTGGTGGGTGCCTTTAACACTTTTTTTCTGGGGTTTTTCCAACACTTTTTCGGGGTTCTTCCGGTGCATTTCTGGGGTGCTTCCGGTGCATTTCTGGGGTGCCTTTAGTACTCTATCCTGGGGTGTAAAACACCACTTTACGAGCCAATTTCGTCGCAAGAGCTTATTTCTCTAAAAATACCTACAAAGACATAAAACACCATAATAAGTACAAAAATGGGTACTAATAATATATACAATAGAGATGAAAATAGACACATAAATGCGTCTATCAGTAGCTCTTTCAAGGGTAAATAAAGAAAACATCTTTTTTCCCGTGGACGTAGGTCTTCATGGCCGAACCATGTTATATGCTTGTGTTAATCTTTACTTTCATTTTTTTTACATTATTTTTGTCTTTGAATTACCCATTTTCTTAAATGTTTCATAAAATAAGATTTCGACAGAACTTCCCAAGTTGGACCATCAACATCCAGTAGCACACTAGGTAAGAAAGGTTTCTTCAAGTCCATCCTCAACTTAGCTCCAGGGGGTATAGATTTTACATCTACTTCTATTATAGTACCAACTTTTCTCATGAGATGTTGAATGGAGAGCTTATCCACAAGGAACGATGGAAAATGGAGAACCTGTAACAAAAAAACTGCTTAGAGAAAACAGTTAGATGGGTTAGCCATGAACTTACTGTAATTTTTAAATAACACCGTATGTTCAGCAATAATCCATGGTTCATTTTCCAAGATTGTTTTCTTATCATTCTCATAGGTAAGGATAACCTTGAACGCATCTGAGTTAGTGATCGTATCAACTTGGTCGATGGTGATTTGGTTCCATTGATTTTTCAGTGCATGGAAGATTCCGGACTTGCTGAACTTCCCCGAAAGAACTAAAGATGCCAGACAACGACTCTGGTGATTTTTTAATAGGTCTATCATCCTTTCAGTGAGTTGGAAAAGTACTGTATCTTTTTGGTGGGGATGATGTGGACGTTGTAAAGTGGCTGATGATAATCTAAGGGTTTTTTGTTGATGTTGGGTGGATGAATCAATCCCTTTTTGAAGATTCTGTTCTAGAAGGTGTTGATGATTAGTATCTTTCTGTAAAGAAGGTGTTGATGGGACTAAAGTATTTGTTGGGGATGAAGATGTCGATGAAATCTAATAGGTGGAGGTATTCTTTAATGGGTACGCATTGGGAGGAGGAGGGATATAGTGAGTAGAACCTTTATGATTATCTTCTCTCCTAAGTATAGAAGAGACTTGGAAGTCGTGTTTCTTTTCAGGCGTGGGTTGCATGGATGGCAGAGGTGATGATGGCGGACTTAAATGTTAGTAATCTTTACAAATGTAGTTGCATCTTTACTTTCATCTAAGTGGTTTTTCAAAGACAAACATAATGTAAAGAACATGAAAATAAAGATTAACACAAGCATATAACGTGGTTCGGCCATGAAGACCTACGTCAACGGGAAAGAAGATGTTTTCTTTATTGATTAGGGTCTTACCCTTGAAAGAGCTACAAACTGGTGATGTTGTCTGATTTACTAGAGAAACAATCTGAGGGTTGGTATGCTGTCTTAGACTCATGTTGCTAGAAAGCGAGCTAGAGATGCTAAGCACGAGAATCAGAATCTGCGTCTTTCTGTGGAGATGTCCAAGCAAGAGGATTTGTCCTTTCGACGAGATAAAGAAGAGCTGGAAGGTATTTATTTTTTCCCTTTGTCTAAGTTTTCATCTCCATAGTAGGTTCTAGAGTTCTAAATTAGTCCACTCTATTGGTAGCCACCGTCAAATGTTTGGAGGAGAAGGTAGATAATACCGGTCATAGGCATGCTAGGGAACTGTGCAATCTGAGGCTCGATGTGATCTCTCGCCAGTGCAAGATTGATTCCTTAGAACATGAGAATGCACAACTTCAGAAGGATATGGATGTTCATCGAGATCGCATCATTGAGCTTTGTGCGATGCTAGATAAAGCTAAGCAGGTGCCTGTAGCTCGCTTAGATGAGATCAAGTTCCTCCGAACTCAAAAGGATAGGATAATTGAGTTGCAATCAGACCACATTCCCCTGCTTGCACAGGCAGAGGATGACAGAGAAGAGTTAGCACATCTCAAGCGATATTTTATCCAACTTGAAAAAGAGCGTGATAGACATATGTTATCGTGCTCGGCTGGCGATGCTGCCATAACTCCTGTTGAAGCGCAGATTAGTGCTTTAGATAATCAAAAGTCCCAAGTGGAACAGACCTTAGCTTCTGTTTTAATTGAACATAAAGGTTGCCTATTAGCGGCTTTTGATTTTCATTCACCTTATGCTTTTATGAGTAATTTCTGTTACATTGACTCTCTCCATTTATTTCTCTTGCGGAGGCTCATAAGCGTAATGAGGAGTTGGAGAGGCAGTTGGAGGAAGTGAAGGTGGCAAAACAAAGTCTTGACGAAAAGCTCAATGAATTGGTGAGCCACCATGAGGAAGAGCTGTAGGCTGAGCGTGCTGATAAGAATCATAAGTTGAGAAATATTTATGCTGAGTATAAACGTATGATAACAAATGCATGCATAACTGCCGTCCTTCGCGAGCGTCAAAGGGTTGCTGCTGCTGCCAATGTTGTGGCTCCACCTCCGCTTGTTGAGCCCGAGTACGAGCAAGTTTCTCCTGAAACTGTCGAGGGCGAAGATCGGGTGGATATTGAGCAAGGTGCACTTGGCGATAGGTAGGTTTAAGTCCGTCAGTTCTTTTGCTCATATGAGCTTTTCTTTTCTAAGAACTTCTTGCTTTCTCGTTTTTGTGTTTAAACCTCGTGTTTTTTTTGAGGTAATGTTTAGGAAGATATTATTTGGTAAGTCCTCGTGCTCCTTGCGAGGCAATGTGTAATTGGTTTGACTGGTCAGTATGTTAACCGAGTCCTCTTCTGTGTTGGAGGCATTATTTTGGTACATATACTTTGATAAGTCCTCATATGTGGGAGGCAATGATACTTTCTTTTGAAGTAGCTGTTTATATGGATGATAATTTCTTTAGTTGAATTACATCACATGATGTGTATATTTTTGTGGCTTCCGGGGGGTTTTGTGCATGCTAATGGTCAAACCATGGGTGACAAAGCCAAGGAGTGATCAGTTCCTTAATTGGATAGGGCATCTCTTACGATGTTGGCCTTTAGGCGTAGCACATTCCCCTTCTCGCCTTGGTCTTGTACCTTTATGGTCTTGGTTTTTTAATAGTGTCCTGTTTAGGTTACACTTTCCCCAGGGTTAAGTGATCAGTTGGGTGAGTCACTTGTTTATTAACCATTGTTTGGAGGGAAATATTTCGGTCAAGTGATTCTTTCCCTAGCCAGAGGTAAGTACCTTGATTCTAGATATCTCCTGTTATGGCAGGACATCATCCGATTTTGTGATCGTGATGGCATTACCTTAGGTATGTTCCCATCTTAGGTATCTTAGGGTGTACCCGCTTCATCTTGCTTCATTCGGCTAGATGGCATTGCCATAGGTCTGTGTCCGTCTCGGGAATCTTAGGTATTTTACCCGCATCATTCATTGTAGAATAGAAGGTGTGTCTAGCACCGTGCCATGATCTTGATGGTATTTTGTTATAATGCAAATGTGATATGATTATGCTATATGCAAATGCAAGAAAAGATAAAGCGAAAAATTAAAGTAAAAAATTGCGAGAGAAAAAATAAACTAACAAAAATCAAAGTAAATAAAATGAGCACGCAAAAGGATTAATTTTATTATTCTCAAAAGAGGGTTTGTAAGCCCTTAGTACATTTAAGTAAGGTTTCATGACCTTTTACATGTAGGGATTCGAGTCCCATTTTCATAATTTGTCTTCCTAAGCAATAAGCTGTCTAAGCATTGTATTGCTTGATGTATTTGATATTCCAGGGGTTTTCTAGTTCTTCCCCCTTGGGTTTGAGCAATCTGTATGCTCCATCGCCTACCTTGGCGATGACTGTTAGTGGTCCTTCCCAGATGGGTGAAAATTTTCCTGCCTCGTGCTGGTATGGCTGGATCTCGTGCCATACTTTGTCGCCTGGGATAAATTGCCTCTGATGAACACGTTCGTTGTATTCTTGGGCTGTCCTCCAATGGTATTTTTTTCATTTTCTGGAGAACTATTTCTCGGTTTTCCTCGAGGTTATCTATTTCAGCGAGTATCGCTTCAGTTGGTATGATCGCTTCTATACCATATGTGAGAACGAAGGGGGCCGTCCTTGTTGCTCCTCCTCGTGTCGTCCGATAGGCCCGTAGTACATTGCGTAATTGTTCACATCGGCTAGTCCCGTGTCCGTCTAGCTTCATCCCGACCATGTCAGCGATAGCTTCATTAGGGTAATCGTATAGACTTCGGGGAGTGGAGAAGGCATTATGCTCCTGATTTTTCTCGTCGAGTGAGATTCGGTTATAACCCGAGTATTTGTCCATTAGGGACAGTAGTCCGTATTCAGATGTGGCTTCCACAAGCTGATCGATATCGGGAATTGGAAAAATGTCCTTTGAAAAAGCCATATTAATGCAAAGTTGTACTCCTTCATTTTTATTCGGTATTATCACCATGTTCTCCAAGAAGGAGATATACTATGATAAACAGGGCGAGATAATTCGGAGGGAGAACCAAGCAGGCCATCATGATAGATAGTATAGAGTTCGTCCGAAGCAACGAGGAGATGCATGATAGCCCTGTCACCTCGGCGAGACCAGGTCTTCACGAGTTCAACTTGCCTATAAATACCAGTCCATGTAGAAGGAAATTGACAACTTATGTAATGTAATATTAGATGATCTTTCTAGAAAGAATTCCTGAGAGAGATCTAGAAAAAGAGAGAGTGAGAAATCTAAGTGATATTTGAAGCTCTTTCAAGGGTAAGACCCTAATCAATAAAGAAAATATCTTCTTTCCCGTGGACATAGGTCTTCATGGCCGAACCACGTTATATGCTTGTGTTAATCTTTACTTTCATGTTCTTTACATTATGTTTGTCTTTGAATCTTGAATGTTAGTAGCTTTATAACCTTTAGATCTACTTGGGTGTAGTCACAGAAAAGATGCATCTACATTTTGGCGCTAGAAACAGGGAGGTATGAAGATCTATTCTACCTCCTTAGTAACAACTCTATATTGTTTTCATAATCTCGTTGAGAAAAGTGGCTTTCATACCACTTTGTAGAACTCTGTTAGAATTTATGAGTAGAGCTCGGACTTGACACGGTCTACACGATCTGTGAAGTCTTGAAGACCTTCAAAATTAACAGATCTACATCCTTTTCACTGATTTTCTTCAAAATTTTCATTCTTTTAAGATTTCCTATATCTTCCTCGAGATGCTCAGGAGAGTTGAAGATCGGAGTGAAAATGAAGTTCTAATCACTTCGACACTCAAACGATCTCCTCCATGAAAGGGCTGGGAAGAAGTTTAAGTCAGTAAACTTCATAAGGGAAAATATTGTCCTATGAAAGTTGAAAGGACAAATTTTTCATGATGTTCTTCATCTTCTAAGAAACTCAAGATAATCCACAAATCTTATTCTTAGAAATATAACTCTAATTCAAGGGGAAGGGTTAATGAGTACATAATCATTCATCAAACTCAAAGTTTATTAAAAATCAAAAGTTTAAAGATGATGAGAATTATTTCCTAAAATGGGAAGATATGCTCAATAATTATAAACTTGGTTTTTTCCTAGTAAAGGTATGACGTGTAGAATGAGGTATTTTTATCGAAAATAGAGACAAACAAAACACCTTTTTCCCCTCACCAAAAATTTATGCAAGTAGGGAATGTTTTTACATCTTAACATGTCTCCAAAATCTACTGCAAAGTCTTCCTGTACTAAACTGTCTAGTCTGAACTATCACTTAGTAATCGCACATGACCTTCAAATCTAGGGTCCCAATTTTCTGTAAGAAAAGGCAAATTAAGCATTATTGCATGTATAGCAGGTAAGGCGATGGTGACAAGACGATCCACTCGCACGAGATAATGTGAAACTAGTGGAGCCCTGTCTTGAGGCCTAGACGAGATGAAGCCCGGTGAAACTATGCACAACGGTGTACTCCTAGGAGAGGTACAACCCGATAACCAATATCGGGAGGGGTTAACTAATAACTCTAGCTCTGACGAAGAGGGATATCACTTCGAAAGAAAGAATGATATCTATTCAACTTAACCAGGAGGGTTAAATCATTTGCCAAGGAAAACAGTAAAAAATGAAGAGAAGGAAGGCGAACCTTCTAACCTAGGCGATACCGCGGTTACTATCGCAGCCATCGTGAAAGCTCAAGAGGCGCAGGATGAGAGAATAAAAAAGTTAGAGAGACGTAACAGGAGGCTAGAACGGAGAAACCGCAGGCTGAAACGCAAAACAAAGAAAAAGGTGCAACTCACTACCATAGAGGAGACCCCCGAGGAGGAGAATCCTTTTGATAACTTACAGGACGATGAGCGAGTGCATATCCCTGACACCTCTAACGAGGAAACAGGAGAGCGCTTCCCGAAAGAAAGCCGAGAAGTCCTAAATGAGGAAGAAAGCCCGTCCAAGGGATCATCCGATGTCGATCCATAGCATAGAGAGAAGAAAAAGGAGGAAGAAGTAAAAACCAACTGCACGGCCGAGAACCGCGCAGTCATAGACCCCAAGCGAGAGGAGACTTCAAAGTCAACTCATTCTAAAATAGTGATGTACGCCGAGCAATCGGACGAGGATTCAGGGCGATCAAGATATCGCCGTCCAGAATCTTCCTACTCTCCCGAAAGAGCGCAAGGATGAAGGAAGAAGGCCGAAACGAGGCACAATGATGACTAATTACAAGCCCAACTCTGTCAACTCGAAGCGATATGCAGAGAGTCTACAGGAAAACAAGTAGGCACAAAGTTGAAGGAAGTACTGCAAGAGGCTAGACAGTCTCCCTTATCGGAGAGTCTACTAGCCCAACCATTTCCAAGGAAATGCTCGCTCCCAATGTTTGCAACTCCCTTCAATGGGACCGGAGATGCAATCGAACATCTCAGATCCTAACTCATGACACTGACACAATGGAGTCAAAACGAGGTAGTGATGTGTAGGTTCTTTCCAGCTAGTCTAAAAGACGAGGCCCAAATGTGGTTCAATAACTTGCCAAAGGCATCGGTTAAATCGTTTGACCATCTATCCGAGTTGTTCTTAGAAACATACATACATAACAGCCGAGTCAAACCCAAAATTGACATGCTTTTCCAGTTAGCCAGGGGATCGAATGAGACACTCCGTTCTCTGGTAACTCGTTGGAGAAAATTTTGTGCCGAGATCGAAAGAGTCCCATAGGCCTACGCGATCTTGGGCTTTAAAATTAGTCTAAGAAAGACGGACCCCATATTTTTCCGCATGTACGAGACCATTCCACCCAATCTAGGGAAACAGAGAGAGATTCAAGAGGATTACATAGCCCTTGAAGAACTCCAAGACTGTACTTATGACAAATTGGTAAAAGGAACCAATACAGGAGCAAATGTGGTAGAACCACAGAACCCTCAAACGCCAGCCCGAGGAGCAGGGCAATCCAACAATGGATTTACCCAGTTCGATAAACATCAAAGTTGAGGATGGAAAGGGGGAGACCAAGCCCAACAAAAGAAGGGAAATTTCGTAGACCCAGTCTACGCGAAACTAAACACACCTATATCCGATATCTTTAAGAAGATCGATGGGAACTGTAAGATCACATACCCATGGAATAGAGGACAGCAGCCCGAGCGCGCTAAGAATAGAACATACTTATGCGAGTTTCACCAGTTCTATAGCCACACGACGGATTCGTGCAGAGATCTAAAGAAGATGGTGCAAGACATGATTGATGAAGGAAAACTCGAGGATTACATCGCATAGCCAGCGATCCAACCAACGGTGGGAACACCCGTACATCGCATTGAAATACCACGTGAGGCACAATACTTGGGATGCAATACGATATCGCACTCAGCTATCACTGCTCCCATACCTGAAAGAAGTATCACAGGACGAATCCACAAGCGAAACTCCGAAGGTGACGAAGTCTTCAGTGTGGCAAAAGAACATCCTATGCAGGAGTGGATGAAAATACCTATCAGTTTTTCAGCCTTGGAGGCACCAGGTTAAGGACGAAAGTACAATGATCCACTAGTGGTTACGATGGCTATCGTACTACCTGAGCAGAAAGGCGAGGAAGAAAAGCCTAAGGTATTGCCATGGGAAATGCCTAAAATACTAATAGACGGAGGAAGTTCTGTCGAAATTTTGTTATATGAAACATTCAAGCAAATGGGTCTTAGAGAAGAATGCCTAATCCCTTCTACCTATAACATATTTGGATTCAATGGCTCATCGACCCGCCCAAGAGGCGAGGTCACCTTATAAATTCGAGTAGGAAAATTCCTCACTCTAACCACTTTCTGTGTAGTAGATGTACTTTCACCCTACACAGTCATTACCGGGCGATCCTGGATCCATGGGATCAAAGGAGTTTCCTCGACCTACCATCAGAGACCGAGGTTTCCAACACCTGATGGGATCGCAGAGATCATTGGAGACTCAGGCGAAGCCAGGTACTGTTACAACATGAACGTACAAAATGGAGGGAAAGGAGTAAATTCCTCTAAATAAAAAAAGAAAAGAGTCAAGAATGCTAAGAACCAGGATGAAATCGATGTGTTCATAGCAACAACGAATGAAGCAAGGCGTTCGGATAATGTGCTTGACTCGGACGATGTTCCAATCTCGGACTCACCTATGGAGCCATTACAGAATCTTTCCGATGTCGGAGAGATCAAATCAAATTTATCGGACTCGAAACCCACAAAGGAGGTCAATATATGAACACCTGAAAACCCGGGTATGGTCAGGACTGGAACTCTTTTTAACAAAGAGGAAGAAGACAAACTAATACAAGTCTTAAAAGAATATTCTGACGTCTTGCGTGGCGTATGGAAGATATGCCTGGGATAAACCCGGAAATATGTTGCCATCTTTTGAAAATCAACCCAAAGCATAAGCCCATAAAGCATAAGATGCCAAAGGTGGCGCAAGAATATCACGAAGCAATTCAAAAGGAATTAAAAAAGATGGAGGCATCAGGAGTCATCCGAGAAGTGCAGTATCCAATATGGATTTCTAACATGGTAATCGTACCAAAGAAAAATGGGGGAGTGCAAATTTGCATTGATTTTAAGTATCTCAACAAAGCCTGTCCAAAGGACAGCTTCCCACTCCCTAATATTGATCAACTCGTGGAAGCAACATCTGGCTACGGATTACTATCCCTGATGGATGGATACTCTGGTTATAACCAGATTCCCGTCGCCGAGGAAGACCAAGAGCATACTGCCTTCTTCACTTCTCGAGGACTATACTGTTATACTAAAATGCCATTCAGACTAAAGAACCCGGGCGCGACTTACCAAAGAATGGTGGAAAAAATGTTTGACCACTGGATACATAAAACCCTAGAGGTATATGTAGACGACATGCTTATCAAGAGTAAGCTTCCACGAGACAACACAAATGACCTCAAAGAGATTTTCGAACAAATGAGAAAATTCAACATGAAAATTAACACGGAAAAATGCGCCTTTGGAGTTACCTTAGGGAAGTTCTTAGGATACCTGGTCACTAAGCAAGGCATCGAGGTGGATCCCGCTAAAGTGCAATCCATACTCAAGATGCCTTCACCTGCCACAGTCAAAGACGTGTAGAGGTTAATTAGTCGACTAGCATCCCTAGGAAGGTTTATAGCAAGATCATCCAACAAATGTAAAGATTTCTTCAACACTTTGTAGAAAGGTGAAAAATTCTCATGGAGAAATGAGTGCGAAGAAGCTTTTCAAAAGATCAAAGAACATTTGGCCACCTTGCCAATCCTTCAGAAACCCGATCCGGGCGAAAATCTTTACATCTACCTATCGGCGACTAACACCTCGATCAGCGCAGTGCTAACCCGTATAGATAAAGAAGTAGAAAAACCTATCTACTTCATAAGCAAGACTCTGACATCTGCAGAGAAGAACTACTCTAAAATTGAAAAGATCGTGCTGTTCCTGGTTTACGTGATGCAAAAATTGCGAATGTATTTCCATGCCCACACAGACACAGTCATTACAAAAGCTCCAATAGAATCTGTTCTAGACCATGCCGACAGGGCTGGAAGAATCTCCAAATTGGGAGCCAAAATCAAACAATTTGGGGTGAAATATCAAGACCAAACGACAATAAAAACCCAAGTTATTGCGGATTTTTTAGCTTATTTCCCTCTAAATGATACGGATGAAATCGAAGAAATCCCAGGGATGGAGGACGAGATGGAAGACCCACCCGAGCTGCTTCGCTCGTAGAATCCCATACGATTGGAAGTCTTTGTAGACGGGTCATGTAATTCGGAAGGATCCGGCATCGGAATGGTCTTTACGACTCCAACAGGCCGCAGGATCGTCTACAGCCTAAGGCTAGAATTCCCCGCTACTAATAAAATAACCAAGTACGAGGCAGTCATACACGCCCTACGAGTAATAATTGCACTAGGCATCAATGAAGTGAGACTCACAAGTGACTCACATCTTATAGTTCGACAGATAGATTGAATATATCAAGCTTCTGATAGACGCATTTATGTGTCTAATATGTCTCAATTGTATATATTGTTAGTGCTCGATTTTGTATTTATTTTGTTATTTTATGTCTTTGTAGGTATTTATAGAGAAATAAGCTCTTGTGGCGAAATTGGTTAGAAAAGTGGTGTTTTACACCCCAGGATAAAGTACTAAAGGCACCCCAGAAGTACACCGGAAGCACCCCACAAATGTGCCGGAGGAACCCCAGAAAAATTACTATCTACGCCCAAAAATTACTATTTGCACCCCATAAGACAAGTGCTAAAGGGACACCCGTGAAGGATTAGGGGTGGACATCTTCTTCTCAAATTCAAAAAATAAATTTTGGCGGGAAAACCATTTCTTCTCTGGAAGAATTTCGATCGGATGTTTGGACGTGATTTAGTGAGATTCAATCCCTGAAACTTAGTGGGTAAACGTGATATGACTATAGAAAGCTGGTATGGGTGTTCGTTTGGATCAGAATTGGCTGAATCGTGTCATGGAGCAAAACAGGGAAGCACGTGCATGAGAGAAATATTTCACGGGATTGCATGAGTTTTGGAGAATTTTAACGTGTTCTTAATGTGTATGATGACTATAGCAACAGTTTGGAGCGTAAATAAGTTATATTTGGAGATTAATCCAGCTGCAAACGCGTGGAGAAGCTAAAACAGGAAATTATTGCCGTGAGAATAAAAATAATAAAGAGAAGATTTTTTGAAGTTATGGAGGAGATTCGATGCATCTTTCGGGTACCCAGGTCATATATAAGGGGTGTCGAGAGTTTGGGGAAGTTTTGGAGGCTACGGAGCGAAGAAATCACGAGTTGCAGGAAAAGTTTTCTGCTACTGCAACTCAAGAGAACGAAGAACAAAAGCCTGTAAAGGAAAGTCGTTGCAAACTGTCGCTTAATTGCGACAGTTCCCAACTCCTTTCCAGCGACTGTGGAACAGTGTTTACAACACTTATCTTTTATCGTTCGTTTTGTGACGATTTTTGTGCGTCGCAAAATCCTGTTTTACACCATTTTCTCTTTATTTCATCTTTGTAAACCATTTTGAGCCTAAATAAATATTTTGAGAGCACGTTTACTATGATGAGCTGAACCCAAACATTGGGGCGATGGAGGAAGCCTTATTTCACACTTGGGTAATTATATTTAATTCTTTTCATGACTTTTGTACTAAATTTAATTGAAATTATGATTTCAATTAATTAGTTGTCATTTGATTAGATGGGTCATGCTTAGCTTAAGTGATTTGATGTCCCATGCTTAACATTTACATCTAATATTTTGAGAATCTATCTTGGCAAAAATAAGAGTCACTTTATTTTATATTTTTATTGAGCTATAATTGTTAAAAGAATTATTATTTGAACCTTAAGAAATGAATTTGGTGGAATCCTAAGCCCTAGTACCTCTCGCCCATTTTGTTAATAATTTTGTATATAATTTTTATTAAATTACAAAACTTGAATCTTCACAAGTCTTAGAGTTCGAATCATTTTTACTACAACTTCAAAATCACATCACATACTGTACAAACAGTCATATCTTGGACCATTGCTCAGATGTCTCTCCTTCGTCGAAGGCCAAAACATAATAAAAGAAATACACTATGGATACACTGGTAACCATGGTGGAGGAAGATCCCTAGCCCACAAAGCCAGGATACAAGGATACTTCTGTCCTCGCATGAACGAGGACTCAAAGAAGATGGCCTAATCATGTTTAGAGTGCCAAAAGTTTGGCAAGAGAAGACATGCACCATCAATGGATTTTAAATCCGTACTCATCCCTTGGCCATTAGCCAAATGGGGGGTTGACATCGTTGGACCTCTACGAACTGGCACAGGACAACAGAAATACCTAATCGTGGCCACTGATTACTTTACCAAATGGGTTGAGGCTTCAGCCCTCAGGCACATTAGAGACCACGATGTCTTTAAATTCCTTTTCGAGCACATCATATGTCGCTTTGGTATCCCAGCCGCCATCGTATCCGATAATGGAGCCCAACTCCGAGGGAAAAACATCTACCTCCTCTTTAACTGCTTCAAGATAAGGAAGAATAAATCCACACCCATCTACCCTGAGAGTAATGGCCAGGCAGAGGCAACTAACAAAACCATCGCCGACATGCTCAAAAAGAAGCTGGATGGACATTGGGATAGCTAGTGTGAGCAATTACACAATGTTCTGTGGGCCTACCGGACCACACGAAGAGAAGCAACAGGGATGACTCCCTTCGCTCTTACTTATGGCACGGAAGCGATCATACCAACTGAAGGGATGATCCCAACGACAAAAACCGAGGCTTGGGAAAAGAACCTCACCTCGGACATGATACTCGCCAAGCTAGACGATCTCGAGGAAAATCGATAAATAGCTCTACAATGGAAAATTACCATAGGAGGTTAGCCCAAGAATACAACAAATGTTTTTATCAGAGGCAATTTAGGCCAGGCGACAAAGTCTGGCGCGAGATCCCGCCATACCAGCGCGAGTCAGGAAAATTTGCTCCCATCTGGGAAGGACCACTAACAGTCTTTGCCAAGGCAGGCGATGGAGCATACAGATTGCTCAAACCCAATGGGAAGAACTAGAATTCCCCTTGAATATCAAATACCTCAAGCCATACAATGCTTAAACAACTTATCGCTTAGGAAGACAAATTATGAAAATGGGACTCGAATCCCTACATGTAACAGGTCAGGGTGCCTTACCAAAATGTACTAATGGCTTATAAACCCTCTTTTGAAAATAATAAAATTAATCCTTTTGTGTGCTCATTTCATTTACTTTGATTTTTGTTAGTTTATTTTTCCTCTTGTAATTTTCTACTTTCATTTTTCGCTTCATCTTTTCTTACATTTGCATAATCATATCACATTTGCATTATAAAAAAAGCCCATCAAGATCATGGCACGGTGCTAGCCACATCTTCCATTCTACAACTAATGATGCGGGTAAAATACCTAAGCTGCCCGAGACGGACATAGACCTAAGGAAATGCCATCTAGCCGAATGAATCAAGATGAAGTGGGGGACATCCTAAGCTACCTAAAACGGGAACATACCTAAGGTAATGCCATCACGATCACGAAATCGGATGATGTCCTGCCATAACAGGAGATATCCAGAATCAATGTACTTACCTTTGGATAAGGCAAGAATCACTTGACAGGAGATATTGCCCTCCAAACAATGGTTAAGAAACCTGGGGAAAGTGTAACCTAAACAGGACACTATTAAAAACACCAAGCCCATGAAGGCACTAGACCAAGGCGAGAAGGGGAAATGTGCTATATTGAAACTTCAACACCGTAAGAGATGCCCTATCCACTTAGGGAATTGATCACTCCTTGGCTTTGTCACCCATGGTTGGACCAATAGTATACATACAAACCCCACAGAGCCATTACCATAAAAAACACAAAGATGCAGAATTAATTACCATCGCCCATTTCAAAAAGAACTTTCATTACAAAATTTTATTCGCCTTTGATACAACACGAGGGCGTATTAAAATTGTCAAATTTACAAAAAAAGAAGAAGAGGAGCATCGCGATCATGCCTCGCCAGGAGCATCCTACTCGGTCACCATCCGACCCTCGCCCTCGACAGCATAAAAAGCAACTACATCGCCCGATTGGGGCATTAGCGATTCCACATTCGGAAACATCAGAAACCACCACACAGACGGAATAAGCAGTGAGACCTCCTCGACAACTCGTGCAGGAGCAATAGATGGGTACTTCCAAGTAGCCAAGGTATTCTCACTCTTTGCCAAAAAATGGCATCAGATTCTACGGCATAAAACAGGGGAAAGGTATATATATATATATACGTTCAAATACGAAGATAGTATTTTATACTGCAGCATCTTCATCAACTCAGACAATCCATATCCACCACTCATAAAAGAAGAACAGATTGCGCAAACGAAAAATATTTGTTATAAACTAAGTAACAACGTGCGTAATACCAGAAAGTGTTTCTAAGCCAAAACGGGCTAAACACATGAAACAAAGTGTTCCCAAGGCCAATCGCATGAAGAAACACACTATATGAAGTGCTTCCAAGACGACACGAAATCTTCCAGCAAAAAGTCCAACCCACTTGCAGACAAACCATTTTTTTTAAACTACTAAAGAGGCTAAAGAAAATATGCGAAAAGATAGGTCTTTCCGATAAGACATCGGTGATGATTTAGAGATTAGATCAAGAAAAACCGAAGCATCAAGCAAATGAAAGGGCATACCATCATGCTGAAGAAACACATGAATAAACAGTTAGCCGCCATGGAGGACTAGGAAGAAAACGCTCACCGAACATTGAACGCCTTGATGAAAAAGACCTTAGATTCTACAGAAGGGAAAAAGAAAAAGAAATTCAGTTCTCTATCCTAAGAGGATTTTTATAGGGATAAAAGTCCTCAAAAAGATAACCAGTATTTATCCAAAAAAGTCAAGGAACGATAAACGACGACGACACTAAAAGAAAGAGAGAGACATCCTCCATCTTTAAATGGGCAACTAACCGACGATCCAAGGTCCAACGGGTAAAAGCGCTCTAAAAGTGCAAACGTGGCGGAAATCTCGGACATGGCGATAAAGACGAGACGGTTACGAAGTTTTCTTCCCATCATGCCCTTGGTAAGTTGCAAAGAAAATGAGCAAAATGTGAGGGTAAAATACCCAATTGCCACGTGTCAACATCTCAAGGGATGATCTCATTATAAGATGATAAGGTGGAAACATCGAATCATACTCTATAAAGCTTATCTCATCTGAATCGAGACACCTGCTACAAGCGTTACATGAATGACGAGTGTGAGGAGTGGTCTAATCAATCCAGACGGTCAAGTCTAAAAAGAAGGACTGCATTTAATGAAGGATCAAAAGAGACGTGGACGAATCTACATCATATCAGAAGGCTTGGGAAATCTATACTATAACCCAGAGGTGATACATCACGAGGTTCTCCAAGGAAGAGACACACGATGATGAACAGGGCGAGATAACTCGGAGGGAGAACCAAGGAGACCATCACGAGGGATTGTATAGAGCTCCTCCGAAGTATCGAGGAGGTGTACGATAGCTCCACCAGCTCGGCGAGACCAGGCCTTCACGAGTCTAATTTGCCTATAAATACCAGTCCATGTAGAAGGAAATGGACAACTTATGTTATGTAATATTAGATTGTATTTCTACAGAGAATTCCTGAAAGAGATCTAGATAAAGAGAGAGTGAGAAATCTAAGTGATATTTGTAGCTCTTTCAAGGGTAAGACCCTAATCAATAAAGAAAACGTCTTCTTTCCTGTGGATGTAGGTCTTCATGGCCGAACCACGTTATATTCTTGTGTTAATCTTTACTTTCATGTTCTTTATATTATGTTTATCTTTGAATTACCCATTTGCTTGAATGTTTCATAAAATAAGATTTCGACCGAACTTCCCAAGTTGGACCATCAACATCCAGTAGCATGGTAAGAAAGGTTTCTTAAGGTCCATCCTTAGCTTAGATCGAGGGGGTGTAGATTCTACATATACCTCTATTAGAGTACCAACTTTGCTCATGAGCTGTTCAATGGAGAGCTTATCCACAAGGAACGATGGAAAATGGAGAACCTGTAACCAATAAACTGCTGAGAGAAAACAGTTAGATGGGTTAGCCATGAACTTACTGTAATCTTCAAATAACACCACCTTTTCAGCGATAATCCATGGTTCATGGGCCAAGATTGTTTTCCTATCATTCTCATAGGTCAGGATATCCTTGAACGCCTCTGAGTTAGTGATCGTATCAACTTGGTCGATGGTGATTGGGTGCCATTGATTTTTCAGTGCATGAAAGAGTCCGGACTTGATGAACTTCCCAGAAAGAGCTAAAGCTTCAAGACAGCGACTCTGGTGATTTTGTAATAGGTCTTTCATCCTTTCAGTGAGTTGGAAAAGTACTGTATCTTTTTGGTGGGGGTGATGTGGACGTTGTAAAGTGGATGATGATGATCTAAGGTTTTTTTTGTTGATGCTGGGTGGATGAATCAATCCCTTTTTGAAGATTCTGTTCTAGAAGGTGTTGATGATTAGTATCTTTCTGTAAAGAAGGTGTTGATGATTAGTATCTTTAGTTAAAGAAGGTGTTGATGGGAGTAAAGTATTTGTTGGGGATGAAGATGTCGATGAAATCGAAGAGGTGGAGGTATTCTTTAATGGGTACGCATGGGGAGGAGGAGGGATATAGTGAGTAGAACCTTTATGATTATCTTCTCTCGTAAGTATAGAAGAGACTTGGAAGCCGTGTTTCTTTTCAGGCGTGGGTTGCATGGATGGAAGAGGTGATGATGACGGAGAGGGTTGTGTTGGTTGTTGCTGGTTGGGTAGCGGTTGCGGTTGGAGATTCTCCATTGGATACAGAAAAATCACAAGAATAAAAAATTGAAGGGGTGAGAAAGGGGGGTGAATCGAAGAGAGACAAAGGAAAGGAAGACAAAATCCCAGGAATTCGAGCTCAATAATTTGCTTGTAAGATTAGAACATCGACTGGATTAGTAGCATCAACTTTGTTTGATGGACATTAATTCTTATATCATATTTCTATTCCCCAAGAACAAAACTTATCTGAGTGATGTGCGAATTTTGAAACTTGACTTAGTAAAACTCATACGGCCCCATTTTACAATGTACGATTTATATTATAGTAAGATGGTGTTGCAGGCTCAAACTAAATTTACTTGACATAAGTGTAAATGGCATGATTATTCACGACAATTGGTGTCATTCTTTCTGTTTGTTTTAACCCGTTATAATAATGTGTGAATGCCATAACCCGTTATGTCAATGTGAAGCATGACTTCTTTTTACAATTTGATACAAAAAGATTAGATTTGGTGTTTGTAACCAAAAAAATTCAATCAACAATGAAAGGACTAACTTGTCCCTCCCTTTTAGTTCAATTACTATAACTCCTTATGTATCCTATCTTTGTAGGGTATAATTGGCAACCAAACTTTAATATAACATATCTACAAATCCGTGCCTTGGAATTTTACAAATTTTATCTCGTTGGAAAGGTTTTAAGAAAATCTAGACAATGAGTACAAAAAACAATATCAAATTTAGAGTTTTTACAAAAAAATCGGAGGTGTTTATCATTTTAGGCACAATTTTCGAAAATTAAATGTATATCCATTATGCAAACCACCACAAATGATACATAATACTTTATGTAGCCATATTTTTGTTTATGCATCGACTTATTTTACTAATATAACGATGTACTACATCCATTTCAAGAAAAAATGATACTTTCAATTTAGGCATAATTTTCGAAAATTGATTGCATAGACATTATGAAAAACACCACAAAGATTGCATAACACATTATACAACCATATTTTGGTTTATGCATCGGCTAATTTTCCGTTTCAGGAAAAGTGAAACTTTCACCTTGCGTCAGGAAAAATGATATTTTCACGCCGTGTCAGGGAAAATGATTCTTTCACCCAGTGTCTGGAAAAATGATACTTTTATTACTTTCGCGCCGTGTCAGGAAAAATGATACTTTCGCGTCGTGTGAGGAAAAATGATACTTTTCCACTGTGTCAGGAAAAATGATACTTTCACGTCATGTCAGGAAAAATGATACTTTCGCGCTGATTTCTTCGATCGGCCGTCCCACCGTGGCAGCGGTCTTCTAGTAAAATCAAAGCAGATAATAATTAGTACTTGCTAATCGAATCATTTTACCTACCATGCCTTGTCAGTTTCTCCTGCACCATGAGAAGGAAACATTCGTACCACGGAAATGGGACCAGTACTCGCTAAGGCTGGCCTTCCCCTTGATCAGCGCTCCAGATTTCTCAACTTTCTCTCCACCCTTGCATCACGTTGGACCACAGAATTCAATAGTGCAGACGGTCCAGACATTCAGTGGTAGTGTTACGTTTGTGTTTGGTTGGTATGTACCTCGAGGATTTGAATTCCGTGAAGTCCTCCAAGTGGCTCAAAGAAGCTAGGTCTCGGCATCTTCCTTTCGAAATCCGCCTTGTCAGCTTGATTTTTTCACGTACGGATTCGCCTCAATGACTGCATTAAGAAGTGGATTAAGGCCGGGTTTGAATTTCCTTCATGTAAAACTGAACGAGTTACCTAGACGTCAAGGTGTTATTCATGAACACTAGTTGGATAACTCAGTTTGAACTTAATAAGCAATACAATTGATCTTTAACCCAGTTTGCTAGGGATCTGACTCTCATACCTGATATCAGAAGTTCGACGAACCTTCCAAAAATAGTTATACATGTTCGTGGCCAAATGAATTGTTATAATGCACATGCTAATCTAGACAGATCCCATCATCATCCCATGTAAATATTCTGATAATCGAATTAGGCCACCACAATTGTTTTTGAACAATATGGATTAGCTCTTTTGGGGTAGAGTTTTGCAACTTGGGTTGGTTTTCCATTTAGGTTATTTTCTTGCGTTGGGCTTGAGATTTTGTAATTGGATTGACCTATGGGACTTATCGACTCTTGATAACACAAAAGCTTTTTACAACTAGTGCATTTGGGAGCTTATTTACAACTTGTTTTGTGATAAGCTTTTATGGTTTTAATTTGTTTTTATATTTACTTGTATATTCTTCATTCTAAATAAAATTTCTCTTCCAATCAAAAAAAGAATATGATGCAAGTATCTCATGCTTGGTTGTTCAATCACTTCAGTTGAACTCTGCAAACTAATTTCTCGTTTACAGTTCAAAATTGGGACACTCTTTTTATGTAATTTAGTAGTTTTCTCTTCTTTGTTTCACTTTTATTTTTGCTACTACTGGTAGCCTCTTCTGTACATTCTTTATCTTAATGAAATCTCTCTTTCTATCAAAAAAAAACTCTGCAAACTAATTTAAAAAATGTGCATACATAACCTCCCAAATAATTGCGGATGTACAAAATCAAAGAATCTAAGAAGATGAACTTAAAATAAACTAAAGAACTAAAGAAGAAGCATCCTATGGCCTCTCCCCAAGCTTTAATTTCCTTGCTGTTTACTCGTATAGAATTCTACCTTATAACTGTCTTGCGGGAGCAAGAAAAGGTAATATGCATCAAGGAGATAAAAAATGAGAGCACTGAACTCTCCCCATGACATTCACGCGATTTACTCTTCTGAGGTTAATCCGTGGCTCCGTGGATAAAGAAGGAGCAAAGTTTTGTTTTAATATGGTGTTGGAGGCTCATACTAAATTCACTTGAGATATATGAAAGTGTAAATGTCGTGATTATTACAACTTCTTTCAGTTTGTTGTAACCTGTTATAAATAAAATGTGAACGCCATGACTATTGCAAAACGTTAAAATAAATGCTTTCGAGATGGTGGAGGAAAATGAAAATCAACTAAATGTTATACATATTTTCTTTCCAGTTGAGGTTTATCTGGAAGAAAATGAAAATTAAAGAACTAAATTTGTCAAGTATTGAGGCAGATAGTATTAGAACCAAAATATAGTGGATTTGCGAGGTAAGAAGGTTCGAAGTTGGATTGATGTAGAGCTTAACCGACAAAAAGAGAATCTATACGACTCTCAAAAGTTTAATCATTAAACAATGTTTAACATGACTTTTTGTCAAGTATTGAGGCAGATAGTATTAGAACTAAATTTTCTTTTAACAATCTTGTAAATAGCATCATCCAAAGATAAAATTGAGACATCATAACCGGATCGAAGTTCATAAAACTAAAACACAAAATTAAACGAAGCACAAAATAGAAATTTAAGCATATTGTTTTTCCAAATGCAACAAAACAAAATTCTTTCTTTGTAACTCCAGATTTCATAGAAAGTTAAGAGTTTTTTCCTGAGAGAGTCGGATTGTAATATTACCAACCACTGGGATATCAATGATAAGACCAATTTCCATTTCATAATAACTGTCCCAGTCTGAACCTACATCCCTTGCAAGACTTGTAACAATAAAATGGTATCTTCACCCGAACATCGAGCTTTGTAAGTCGTAACTTTGTTACCCTTGATGGATCCGGGACATTTCCCGACACAATTATCCTAATGCCACGACAACAGCAACAACAACAAAAAAAAGTCAAGTTTCTTTGGTTGGATCAAATTAAATACAAATGCATTCAAGATTCCAAATATGAAGTCCCTTGGCCGTATTCCTCCGAAGACAAAAATGCTTCATAAAAACCCGAGTGTGTGTATGAGCATGCGCTTAGTACTGCGTTTAGTACTATTGGGCAATAGGGTCGAGGAGGGGGTGGAGGTAATTCTCCGAGTGATTTGAGCTACCATTTCAATGATCATGAGCGAAGGGAACATTGGTAGAAAAATTGGACCACTCGCCAAGGCTGGCCACCTCCCTGATCAGAGCTCCACATTTTCTCAATATCTTCTGGTATGCTCGACATATACAAACTATGCTTGACATAAATAAATAAATAATACGTTGAGGCGCATATAAAGCACGTCCAAACTATCGCGACAAATCTCATAACACTCTTCAGCTTCGCGAAGAATCTCTCAGAAACCCTAACTTTTTTTTCTATCTCATCCTTCACGAACCTAGAAGCTGATCATCCGAAGAAGAAGGAGAAGCATCAACAATGTCAAGTCTTCCCGAAGAGATACACACCGAGATCCTTTTGAGATTACCAGTGAAATCGACACTTGTATGTAAGTCTGTTTGCAAGAACTGGTATGCCCTCATCTCTAACCCTAGTTTTATTAAAACGCACCATAAACCTACCATCCAAAAAACCAACTTTAATTTCATAGTAGCTAAGTTCGATTCTAGTAAGTTACGCAATGTCATCTGCTCGGTAAGCTATGATCCTTCATCATTATCTTCGAATGAATTCCATCTGTATGGTGTGGAAATTTATAGTCCGGGATCCTTAGATTATGATATTCAGTTTATGGATTCTTGTAATGGTTTGGTTTGGTTTTGGAGTGACCAGAAAGAATTGTTTGGTATTTGGAATCCCAACAATAACGAATACAAGGAATTACCTAAATCGCCAAATAAACCCGTTAATCAGAATACTTTTGGATATGCTTTTGGTTATGATTACAACTCTGGTGATTACAAATTGATATGCTTGTATGACAATGATGATGATGGTTCTTTAGTTGATGTCTATACTATGGGGCCTAATTCAAGTTGTCCCTTATTGGATCGCTTTAGATGGAGAGTCTGCGGTAGAGGCTGGGGTGCTTGCTAATGGATTTTTTCATTGGCTAGGTAGTAGGATTCACAAAATCTCTTATCTTATAATCACTTTGGATATCAGCAACGAGAAATTCACAGAATTGCAACCACCAGAAGAACCTTTAGAGATGTGGAATTTGGGAGTCTTGAGAGAGTGCCTTTGTATACTTGCTTATACTGTTAATGTTGACCTATGGGTGATGCAGGATTATGGAGTTCAAGAATCTTGGACCAGACATTATACAATAATCCCTGAGAGAGTTGGATAATTGGGAGAGCTAATAATGTTGTTGTTGTTTGAACTTTGAACTTGTTTTATGTTTCCCTGAACTTTAACTCTCACTTACAAAATTATTTGTTTTTTCTTTTTCTTATTCTCTTCTCTGAACTTTAGTTTTTTCATTCATCAACTTCTTCCTTTTTTCCAATTACAAACTGGATACACCTTGCCTATTTATAGGCAGTTTTATATCTACAGGACACACTCTAGTTCTATCTAGAGTATTCTGATCCTTATCTATAACTATGACTAGTTTATTTTTACATAAACTTTTGACTGATTTACATCTCTTGAGCATTCTAGAAACATTAAACAGACTTTAAACCCTTTCACATCTGTTCACATTACAAAACTCTTTTACTGTTTTACAGCCTAGGTGATTCTAGAAAATGCATTAATTCCAACAGATTCTATTCGCTGGCTGTGGAGCTTATCTTATTGATCTACTTTTGTATGACCCAAAGGATGGAGTGTTAGAGAACCAAATCTGCATGCAGAGAGCAAGATACTAACAGTTCCTGGAGAGAGGAATATAGTTTTCTTTAAAGTTTAGTTCACCTGACTTCAGTACTTACACAGGGTGAATGATAGCTAAGGAACCAATTGAAACATGAAAATGTCGGAGCATGAGAATGTCTGATTGGTCTTTGTTATATACGTATACAAGTTTGGTAAGCCCGCAGAATTTTATTATTATGATTCATATAAGTCATTTCTTTCTCTTCACCTCTCTAGCGTACTCTTAGTAGTATAGTTTCTTGCCAGTAATTTTTCCTAATCGAGAATATATATTGTGAATTATATGTGATATCTATCCGCATATACAGTGTTAAATGCTTTCCCCTTGTTACTGTCCTGTATCAAAAAGTGGAGTTCTTATCAAGAAAAGACGAAAAATCTAACATCAAAAAGTAGAGTATATATTACTGCAGGTTTCTTTATAAACTACAACGAATAGAGAAACAAAACATCTCTTCTTGGTGAATTTTACGTAACTTACTGGAGGGTCAATGTATTCTTGGATTAATGACCTTTCCATCTCTTCTTCAGTAACATGGCCGAATTAAATTTGTTCTAATAGTAATTAATCATCTCTTGGAGAATTTCTCTTTTACTTTCGTAACCCTCAAAACAAATCAAAAAGAGGATAGAGAATTAGTTTTTTTACGAACAATAGTTTTTTTACGAACAATAACTTCTTTCCAATATATATTTTTTGTCGAACTACTGGGACTCTTTCCATTATATAAGTCTTGTTGAATCACTGGGAGTTTGGGACTGAATAGATTCCGGTGTATTTTATAACATGGGGTCTTGCAGAAATGATGCCATTTCAAATTGGGAGACTTAATAAAATGCCCATGTGGGGAAATGTATTTAAAAAAATGCCCATGTTTTTTTCGTATTAATTTAATGCTCATGCCGTTTGTTTTTCCATCCCGTTTAAAAAAAACGGTCAACGACCGTTAGAGGACGGGTGGTCTTAAATCGCTCATGTAAAAAGACATTTTAACCCTTGATTCGGTTGGGTTGGCCAGAGCTGGACCGGTGACTCAGTTAAATTCAAGTTGACTCAGTACACGAAATGAGTCACAAGCTGACTCGGTGTAAAACCAACAAACTATTCATCTTATTCCCCAGTACCCATTCCAACTGCAATCCATGCCTGCATATTCTCCATTACCAGTCGCTGCAAGTTCAACTCATTCAATTCATTTCCTGGCTCAAACACCATCACAATCACAACAAGCAACAGTACCAGCACTTTAGCCTTCTGCATTAAGCTATACGACCACCTGCAACACCAATCAACACCAACCTCAGCTCAAAACTCCAATTGGTGAACCATACTGGCTAGCCATCTGCAATTCCATCCAACTCTCTTTAGTGAACACAACCACCACATTCTTCAAATCCATCGATCACCAAATTCCATCTCAAGTTCTAACCCATTCACAGATCCATTATAATCACCACAACCCAACCTGTTCTTCTCAAATCCTTGTCCTGCACCACCAGATAATTCATTGTTTTAATTCCTTCTTCATCTTCAACAGAGACCACCACCACCAACCACTGTTCTGCTGCCAAATTTCCATTTCAAAAACACCATCATCTGTAATATCATTATCATTCACACCAACAACCCACAACAAATCAAACCATACTCATTGTTCTGTTAAGCCTTTTGACAAACAGTTAGAGGGAAAAATTAGATTACCTTGGATATTCAATTTGGGTTTGCATCAGTTGGAAATCATCAATTCATTTAAAAATCTAACTACCCAATTAAAAAATTTACTCTCAAAACGAATCCGTACCAAGAATCCCCAAATTCAATCTTATGTTACCGTGAATTCAAATTGAATGTGAACCCAGCCATGAAAATCAATGAAAGCAACACTACATCTTGTTTCAATTGACTTCAGAATTAATTGAATCAATTATTCTCAAGCAAATCCAGATCGAGAGGCTTTATTGCTAAGACCCAGTTCGAATCCATGTTCAAAAATCTCCAATCTGTTGATGTTGGATCAGAAGAAAAAATCCACTTCAATAGACCGAAAGATAAAGAAAACAAGATGACAAGACGAACAATACCATCTCCACTAACTCTTTATGACAAACAAATTATATGGACATGTCCTCCACAGCTCAACCCACTCCCTTATCTTTTATGCTTGAGCCGTTGATTAATCAAACTGACGGTAAAGATGATATTATGATATTCTAGTGGAATGGGCAGTTTAGTAATTGCACCCACCGAAATCTTATTTAGTTAGATGAGAAAATGACTTAGTCTATGAGATTTACTAGTTTGGTGGGCCCAGACGGAAAAACAAATGGCATGGGCATTAAATTAATTATGAAAAAAACGTGGACATTTTTGTAAATGCATTTTCCCACATGGGCACTTTTTAAAGTTTCCCTTTAAAATTTCACTTATACCAATTCTTCTCCCGTATAGGATTACAATCCTTCATTTAACGCGAATTGTCGGACTAATACATTCTCACAATTGGTGTTTGTATTCACAATGTATTGAAGCTTGGAACTTTATAAATTCAGCGTCTTCATCCTAACCAATTGTGGTTCCAAGGGCCTCTTAAGTTTCATATTGGTATCACCAACAGAAAGTGGTTTGCATGGGTTATTCATGAAATATGGCATCGGCTACATAGACGTTTACAAGTAGAACATGGGAGTTTACCTCCAGATCCTACAAAAATAAAAAGCATTGTATTGAACTCTAGCGAACAAATGATAGTCTGCAACTGCAACCAAAAATACTACAATGCTTCAACAAATAAAGACAGAAAAGATATATAAGTATAACATTAGTTTTTGAGAAATTACGTGGTAACTCTAAAATACACTATGCACAAATCAAAACCAAACTTAAGAAACGGATTAGTCTTAACATTCCATACTGTTGTGGAAGGCAAATAGATATCTTAGTCAAAACTCAGTCCTCCACTGCTTTAAACATGCTAATTCCTGCAACAAAAACAAATACTAAGGATGCACTACCAATGGGTCAGCGAAAGAAGCCAAGGACGTTGTAGATAATGTTGCAACCATAACAAAATAGAAACTGGCAACTTTCCTAGAAAGGGGAATTGGGAAGAAAGGTAACAAAACTGTAGATATAAAGTTGTTAGAATATGTGTCAATGTGTGGTTTATTGTTGTGCAGACCCGTTTACATAAGACAATTCGAGAAAATCCAAGACCATCAAGTTCTTGGTAAGGTTCATCCTCTGCAAATCCATGTCGCAAATAGGAGAAAGAGCCATCTTACCTTCCCTTTCTTCTCCTAGGTAATTCTCGCAGTTTAGGTATCAATGAAATTAGTCCGTTGTTACAACAGACCCGATTCCTACAGTCTGACTCTTGATTTTTCCTATGATAAACATGATTCACACGATTAATACTTTTGTTATAATATGGTGTTGCAGGCTAGGCTCATACTAAATTCACTTGACATAAAAGTGTAAATCGCATGATTACAGCTCACGGCAATTGGTAATCATTTGTTCATCTTGTTGGAACCTGTTATAAATATAATGTGAATGCGATGATTATTCTCAGCAATACGTTTTATCGTTCAGTTTGTATATACACACAGATGGATGCTCCAACTTTTTTTGTTTTCTGTTAGATGGTAAAGATGAGGGGTGAAGAACAACAGATTACGAAGATTTCAAATATTTTTGCAAACTTAAGATAAATGATATTGAGATGGTGGAGGAAAATGAAGATCACCTAAAAGTATACACAATCCTTTACCAGTTAAGATTTACCCAAAAGAATATGTGAACTAGACTTTTGAAGTATCGAGGCATATAGTATTAGAACTCAAATGAAAAGGATTCGTGAGGTAAGGAATTTCAAAGATAAAATGATGTAGAGTTTAACTGACGAGGGTAGATAATGTATACGACTCTTGTTTAATTTGATTACTTAAACATCTCAAACACAAGATTTTTTACATGTGATTATTTGAAACATTATCAATTCCAGTGTAATTTTTGGAAGATTTTGAAGCAATTTCTTTTTTTGCTTGTTTGATTTTAACAATCTTTGCAAATGGTATCATTCATAGTTCCTTAAAGATAACAAACATTATAACAAGAGAAGTTCAGAAAATCCAAACACAGAAAACAAGACAAAAAATGAAAAAGAAATTAAACAGATGTTTTTCTCCTGAATGGCAACAAAACAAATTACTCTTTCTTTGTAACTCTAGATTTCTTAGCAACTTCTTCTTCATCCTCTTTCGAGCCACCTCCTTTGAAGAAATCCGAGAAAGTTGGGAGTTTGATTTCTCCCTTCTGAGAAAGTGGGATTGTAATATTACCAACCACCGGGATATCGATGATGAGACCAATTTGCAATTCATAATCAATGTCCCAGTCTGAACCTACATCCCTTGCTAGACTTATCAGAATATTATATGGCACCTTCACCGGTACCTCGAGCTTTGTAACCTCGTTCCCCTTGATGGATCCTGGATCTGGTACAGTTCCTGACGCAATAACCCTAATCCCACAATATCAGCAACAAAATAAAGCAAAAAAGAAAATTGTCAGGTCTTTGGTTCGATCAAATTAAAGGAATATAGTTATTGGAACAAAAAAAATGCATCCAAATATAAAATCACTTAAACGGCATTGCGATTAGAAAATGTTTCTCTAAAGACTCGAGTGTATAACGGGTGAGCCTTGACTAGTAAATTTGTGGGCTCATTTCCACCTCCACCTAACGAATTTACCATTATACTACAGTGATAATGTCCATGCGGATCGGGATTTGAAGTCAAAAGTGTAATGTGAAATCTAATGATAGATCAGATGTCATGTAAAATGAAAAGACTAATAGTTTGACATCTTAGTTAGATATATATCAGATGACATCTTAAAAGTGAGTTAAATCTATGTAGATCAGGAATCAAGATTAACAACATGATTAAGTCTGACTCCAAATCAAAAGTACTTAAAAACAAAAATCAATCAATTAAAAATCAACAAATGCTAAATGATATGACCATACCTGTCAGCACTTTTAAGGGTATAAGCAATCTCACAAATGGGAATGGAATGACTATAAGGATTTGTTATTGAAACTTTTGCATTCAAAGTGACTGAATCACGACTAAACTTTGTGAGATCGATATCTGTTAATTCAGCTTCTGGTTTCTTCATGTTTGCAACTTTTTCTGCCACATAATTTTTTGCCTTGTCAATTATTGATTCAGACATTGTTTTTTCTCTTCTTCCTTGATCTCTTTCTACTTCTCTCTATAACTTTTGATGAAAACAAAGATGATCGAATGAAGAAATGGGTAAATTAATAGTGACAAAATAAAATAAATTATTTCCAAATAATCCAAATTTAGTGTGTTTCTATGTTTGGATTATTCTCTAAAAAATTTAGGATCTTGGTAATTAATTAGGACAAATGGGTGGTTTTCACCTATATCTAACGTGGGTGAGTCGCACTGAAGTAACTGAAGCTTGCTATTTGTTCGTACCTGAATTATTCACCTTCTCGTTCATTGGTAAAGAACAAGGACTGGAACTGATTGATAAATTAAAAAAAAAAAAATGCTTTTAAACAAAAAATAGGTATAAATAATTTGTATAAAAATGCTTATAAAATGATTGATAAATTAAAAATCTAATGTATAAATAATATCCTAGCCACCGAAAGCTCTGTCTTTTCATATTTACACGGCATGAGCTCCGACGGCAAGCTCTGGCGACTAAAAGCTAGGGTTCTACAATGGATTGGTCTCATCCACGGTTTTTCCTGTTTTTGATTACTCTTCTTTTTCCTTTTCTTTCCTGCTTTCGATTCACGCTAGTTTTGTCTTTTTATTTGGTTTTTTCTCCCTTTTTTTGGCCTGGGGTTTCTGTTTTCTTTTTAGGGTTTTGGAAGTTATTGCTTTTCAGTAATGGTTGTTTCTTCTCACTCTGCTAATTGTTCTTCCCAGAACCCC
>JAJJMB010004025.1:1816042-1836171 GCA_023531105.1 Papaver atlanticum
CCCCCCACCTCAGTTAACCACTCCTTCTCCCCAGCTGTGTAAGAATACACCTTCTTATCTTCCCATGGACGAAGCTGCTTCACAGAATAGGTACTGCCATTGCCCATTCAAATATTTTGACGGCTGTCGCGATGGAGTGAATGGTAGGGGATACGCCAGGGGCTATATTCTTCAGCATTTGCAGAATAGACACTTTTTCTCGGAAGACAACAAGGATAGTTGCAGAAATATCATCACGAATGATCTGCAGGTTTACTGCGGCTGGGAAAGATTACTTCAGCAGCTACGCATGTGGTTATGCTGCCATTGCATGAACCTACATACTTGGAGGTCTTCTTGTAAAGCCCTGGAAGGTGTTCATGGCAACATTGCTGGTCCCTTCAATGGCAGCTCTGCAGATTTCCTCCTTCACGGAGTTAACAGACCAGCAATAGCGGACTCTCTTGTTCTGTTCGTGCCAGCTGATGCAAGGTTGGATGCGTCTATAGCAAGGTGTGAGGATGATGCTATTTTGGATGAAGCGTACTCTCTTTCTCCGGACTTGCTTAATGTTGTTTTCCCTACAGTGTCTAGCATTCCACATCAATGCAGGTTGGGTTTTTCCCGTACCTTGAAGTGTTGCTTAGATAATGTGCTTCGTAAACCAACAGATGTCGCTGCTTGGGTTTGTTTACTCTTACTTCCCATTTGCACACTGACTCGCTACAGGCCCAAACGATCTGCCGAGGAGAGGTCGAGTAACAGAAAGCGACATCAAGTCGCTGCCATCCAACAGGCGCTTCTGGCATGGAAAGAGCCTATGGGATGTTACACCTTGATCTCTAAGCTGCTTCGTTCGCCATGCCAACAGCAATCCACCAAGCAGGACAGCAAAAAGAAGTCGGAGATTGCCAATTTAAGTGCCTGTCGGAAGAAGATTGAATATGGACATTATGCCGCAGCGATTCGGGTTTTGTCGTTGAACGGTGTTGACCCTCGCAGTGAGGATACTTTGACTGAATTACAATCTAAGCATCCAATAGCACCTCCACCTTCCATTCCGGAGGAAGACTTTGTCGGTGATCCAGTCACGGTCGATTCACGGGCTGTCTTAGGCGCCATCAAGAGTTTTCTGAGAGGTACTTCTTGTGGCCGTGATGGTTTGCGTGCACAACATCTCACCGACACGATGAGTGGTGCAGATACAGCAGTGGCGAATGATTTGTTGGCCTCGATTACTGGGGTGGTCAACCTTTGGTTCGCAGGAAAGTACCCTATGGCTTTAGGAGAGCTCATTGCTAGTGCACCGCTTACGCCCTTACTCAAACCTGGTAGTGGGCTTAGGCCTATTGCGGTTGGTACTATCTGGCGTCGTTTTGTCTCTAAGGTGGCTGCTTCCCCCGTCAGTAAGGACATGTCATCTTATTTAGGGGATCATCAATTTGGGGTTAGTGTGCCAGTGGGAGGTGAAAGTATTCTTCACGCTGTAAATGGTTTGTTAGATTTGAGAGGGCACTCATATAAGATGTCAATGTTGCTTATTGACTTCTCGAATGCGTTCAATATGGTTTGCAGGTCTCATCTCATTAGAGAGGTCCGACTTCATTGTCCAGGTATTTCTCGTTGGGTTGAATTATGTTATGCCAGACCTGCTAAACTTTATTATGATCACCACATCCTATCTTCGTCCCTTGGTGTTCATCAAGGCGACCCCCTTGGTCCCCTTTTGTTTGCTATGACTCTTCATCCCCTTGTGAAGTCCATTGCTTCTCGATGTAAGCTCGATTTACACGCCTGGTACCTTGATTATGGCACTATCATTGGTGACACACTGGAGGTTGCTAAAACTTTGAGTATTATAGAATCCGAAGGGCCGAGTAGGGACTTACATCTCAACATCAAGAAAACTGAAGTCTTTTGGCCTACATTTGATCCATGTAGCATTGTTGAAGGGGTTTTTCCCAAGGATATTGGTAGGCCTAGTAAAGGAGTTAAGATTTTGGGTGGACCTGTGAGTTTGGATTTGGATTTCATGAGTGATATGGTTTTGAGTAGGGTGAACAAGACTATTCAGCTAATGTCCGTAATAAAAAAAACTCAAAGACTCTCAGAGTGAGATGTTGTTTCTTCGTAACTGCGTCGGGTATTCCAGATTATATTTTGCTATGCGTACCACCAATCCAGTAGCTCTTCAACAGGTCTCAGATCTCTTTGATGATCACTTAGTCAAGTATTTGAGACTTTTAATCACGGGAGATGGAGCAGGTTTTGGGCCTTTGCAACAGAGATTAGCACTAGTGGAAAATAAAAAAAAAACGTCTGCCAAAAACACACTTAAGATGCCTAAAAACGTCTGCTTTGGGGAGCACTAATATTAGAGTCTTATTTCTCAAAACGTCTGTTTTTGGGACCCGTTGATTTTATTTAGTTAAGACTTCCTTCTATCTCTAAGTGCTGACAGGGGTAGACGTTTTCCTGGATTATATTAAAATAAAAATAGGATTCGGCTGAATCCAAAACTGATTCAACTGAAACTTAAGCTAGAACTTTATATGAATATGAAACTAAATTCAAATATCCTAAAAAAGAACAAGAATTTTAATCAACATTATATTAAAAACAAAATCTGTTATACAACTTATAAAAAATGGAATCTGAGTTTTCTTTTAATAAAACTACCAAGGCAACTTGACCTAAAAATTATCACAATCCATATCGATAATATGGTGTTCAATACAACTCCAACATCATGAGCTTTGATAAACTTGACCTAACACAGCCCTCCAACAAGATCATTTAAACTACCAGATGTCAACAAATCTTTACGTACAAGAAGAGTTTCCTGAAAATAGTAGAAGCAAACATCTTAAAGACTAATATTTTGTACTTCTTTTACACTACTATTTATATTGTGAAAAAAAAATCCAACAAAACATGACAAAAAGTTTTAAGAAATTACCAGTCCAGACTAATATTTGTCCGCGGTAAAAAGCCCAAAATCTAAGCTCCAGGACATCGCTAGGATTGTCAAATATTTCAAAGTAAAGGATTTCCAGGTTGAGCTATGCGAGCCATAAAGTTCTTCGACTCATCTGCAATCAACAGGTAAATTCAAAATTATGAGTTGGAATAACAAAACCATATTTAGGTATACTTATATATGATATAGGTCAGATATATATATAAACAAACAAATAGGTATATATGATTAGATTCTGGAGTATGAAAAACAATAGATATGCAAAAGAGAAATGCAATCCCATTCGATCTACAAATCAGTTGCCTGTAATAGCCACTTGTATATCAATTAGTAAGGTTGCATACAGTACTTCACAGTGACAGAAACTATTAAAACTTCAAAATTTGTATAGGTATGACAAAATGTATATATAACAAGACACAAATGCAAATTGAGCAGCAGATATGAAGAGTGTTTCATAGGGTCAGAAAGCTTACAAAGATGGGGATGAAAGCTAAACATAAATATGTATCCCAACTTGAACCTGCACATACACGAAAACACAGGTTTTCTGGCTCCAGATTGTAGTTCCATTATTAATAAATACCATTTCAAACTGAAAATATAAGAGTAAGAGGTCAGTGGAATGGCTGCCAGTGGCAATTCAACCAACTGTTTTGATCCCCACCTAGCAAGAAATAATTGTGCAAGCTGCTGCAGCCAATGCCTACAAAAAGAGCTAGACTCAGGGATAACAAACACTTGAATGTATAATGAATTCCATGAGAGTAACATGAATTTCGTTTTGTTGCAGGGTTTCACAAATAAGTACCAGAACTCAGGGATAACAAACACTTCAAATCATTAACCTTACCTGCAAAACCAAATAAAAAGTTGTTAACATAAGCACACTGGTGAAATTCAGACACCGTGATAAGGATTCAGTGATAAATTGATGCAAGGATATAGTACTTAAAGCAAATAAGTCAGTGTTGACAAAAATTTACCACTTTGTAGTACAAAAAAGAACAGAAATCAACTTACACCCAACTTTTGCCTCATTTTCCTTATGCATAAGAGATCTCCTGTTTCTAACCAATAGAGAATACAATCAACACACCTGCAGTCTGGGTTTTTCTCTTCCGTTCTCCATGAAGCCAAATAATACCCACAACCATAATTACTCCATGAAAAAACAACGACAACAACTAAACCGAGAACCAATTTCTACAATCAAAAGTGGCTTATTACAAATAATGGCTACACTCATTACAAGAACTGAAAGTGAAATTGAGCATGACCCTAAATCAATGCCTGCAATCATGTTGGTTCCATGCCCTGTAGCACTGGCAAGAGCTAACATGCATGCCGAAGCCTGCTTGCAATAGGTGTAATATTTAGTAGAACCAATAGGTATATAAACAGATCCTAGCATATCACTATAACATCTTGGATACTCAATTAAGTTCACAATTGTAATTTTAGACAACCTTTATATTTAGTACAGAACAAGAAGAGTAACGATTAAAATTCTCAAAATCCTCCTACCTATGCTATTCCAAATAAAATTCTCTCAAACATCAGATTTACAAATCTAAAACTACTGAATACAGATCCTAATACATCAATATATCTAAATCAAATCTGAATTATGCCATCAATTACCAAACTTCATCACAAAAACTCAACAAGACCAGAATAACAAAGGTGCAGTGATATCAAATCAACTGTAAGAGAGCAAGCTCTAAAATCATGTAAACAAGTACGATGATATATATACCTCGATCAAATTTGAGGTTCTCTTAATATCCGTATGTCCTGAATTGCTCAAATTTCGGCTCAAATTTCAGCTCAAGCATGAAGTTTTGGTTGTCCTTGCATCACAAACATTATAATTTGAGAGAAAATTCCACATAATACACATGATACAAATATCTAGCAGAATTAGTAGTGGTTCCATTGTTGAACAGGAAAAATTTGTCCAGGTAAGCACTAACCTTTAAAGACTAAGATGATGTTTACCTTGATTAAGCTGAGAGATTCCTCAATAGTGGGTAATTCAGGGTTAGGCCATGTTGAAATGCTTCGTTCCGAGTAATGCGTCCAATTTCATATACTTTCCAAATCCCCCAACCTATAAATTTCAAAAGGTTCACATTCAATATATTGAAAATTTTAATACAACTTCATTCTATAAAATTCATAAATTTCTGAATATCCTACACAATAAAACCCAAAAAATTCAAATGAATTTCTGGATATTCCGAGCATATAATCCAAGCATGAAAAATCCAAGTTAATAAAATATGTACCATCTAAGGCCATTCCAAACTTCATACCCATTACCCATAGTACCAAAAACATCACCACACCACAATACAGAGTTGCATGAGCACTAGACCCTCCACTTTCATAACCAGCCATTATAGCAAAATCAAGCTAACAATAATTTTACTACAGAATGAAAAAAAAAAAAAAAAAAAAAAAAGAGAAAAGGAAGTGATATGGTAACATAGCCGTTACCTTAAACATAAATCTGATCAACATGAAAAGATTTTCAAAACTACACCTCAAATAAAAAATAAAAAATCAGTGAATGAAGGAAAACAAAATAGAGGATTGAAACCTAAACAAGACAAGCTAACCAATTACAGATCTGATACTTATAAGAGTTATTGAATGAAAAGAGAGGGGTTTTTACCTTTTAAGAGTGAGGACACCATCAATTACTAATAAACATCTGCAAACATTAAAACCCATTTAAGTATAGAGATTTAAAGAACATATAGGGTTAAAATGTTGAAGAAAAATTAAAAAGCAATTAGTGAATAACTTCATAATAAATGGATAATTAAAGGTTTGAATATCATTACCTTCTACTTCTACAAAGGAAAAACAAATGAAAGTAAGGTTTCAGAAGGTAAACAAAAAATTGGGTTTCATCACACGACTAAGTTTGAAAACTTATTGATACAGAAGGTAATGAAACGGGTAAAATTGTGTGTATGTTTGAGTAATTGAGGGTTAGGGTTTGGTAGTATTCAGTGATATAAACCCTGAAGAGGAAGAAAACTCAACAATTCTCTCTTTTTATATGACTGAATTACACAATTGAAAAACAAATCAATGAAATAAGCCACTAATTTCAGGGGAAAATATGCCAAATTCTTGGCTCATGATAGAGGAGAAGATAAGAAGAGGAAGAACAAAGAGGGGGGCGCAGCTAGGTTAGAGAAGAGAACAAATTGAGAGATAAAGAGTTGGGTGACTGAGAGAAGAAAAAGTAAATATGGGATTATAGGAACTAGTTTCTCTAACAGACTTAATCATGAACGATGTTTTGGGGACTACCCAAAACAGTGGGGGACTACTCTTCCAATTTGGGGGTGGATATTTGTAGTAATTTTGGGTCACCCCTTATCTATTTATTTTTTTAAATACCAAATTTACCCTTGGTAATTAAATTAGTTAGATTAGTTAGTGTTAGTGTAATGATTAATTAGTGATTAGTTAGTGATTAGTTAGTTATTAATAGGATAGTTTTTTTAGAATGAGAAGAAGAAGAAGAAGAAGAAAAGATGAAGAAAAAGAGGGAAGAACACTCAAAATGTTATTTTGAGTTTAGTAAATATGATATGAGTGATTCATGTGATGATACCTCCTCCTCAGAATCAGAACCTCCTTCATCTCCAAATATATTTGTCAATATTTCTAATGATCCGGATATGAGTTATTTATTAGATGATGAAAGCTATTTACCCCAAACTCAACCTAACGACCCAAATGATGAATTTTATCAGCCACAACCAGAAGATGAAGTTATGGGTACTCAGGTATATCTCAAATTTCGTTAATGTAGCATGAATTGTGCAAAAAATTGGTCAAATCGAAAATTTCAGGAAGAAATTTCGGCTTGGTCAAAGTAGTTCGGTTAGCAATCCTGCAGAACAGGTAGCCGAACTCTCATGTATGTGCAGTTCGGTTACTTGTTTCAGCATACGCAGGTAACCGAACTCTGTTTTAATGGAGGTTTTTGAGAGTTCGGTTATCTTTTTCCAGAAAACGTTGCCGAACTAATTTTATAGAGTATACAGTTAATAGTTCGGTTGAGTCGAGTTTAGTCCCTTTGTTACCGAAGTTTATGTTCGGCAAGCTCGCAAATCACGTTCATTGAATAGGTAACCGAACTTTTAAGTTCGGTTTAGTCGATAGTAGTAATTATGTTGCCGAACTATACCATAGAAAATTCCAAAGAACAAGTTCGGCAATATCGCAATTTTTTTTTCATAACCGAACTTATTGTTCGGCAGGATCGTATTTATTTTTACATTGCCGAAAATTTAAGTATTTCTTATTTTTAGTTGGTATTGACGTTGTGCTATTACTCGTAGGTTGCATATGATCCAATAGAACCAATAGAAAATCAACCTACCCCTGTTGATATTTTGTACGATGACACGTCCCATCACTACATGAATGACTTGGTATTCAAAAGTCCTTTAGAGGCAAAGAGTTGGGCTAGACAACATGCACTAAAAGACATGTGCGTATTAGTATTGAATGGGAGAGAAAGCAAAACCCGCTTTGAAATGGTTTGTGAGAGAAGCGGTGATCCCGATAAAAGCCACAAGAGGAAGGGTTATGTTTATAAAGGAAAGACAAATAGGAAGAACAAAACTTTCTCAAAGAAGACTAAATGCCCATTCAAGCTTGCATTTAATTACAACAAAGAATTGGGTGGATGGGTTCTCTACAAGGTTATGGAAGGTTGTCATAACCACCCTCGTTCGGAGCATCTTGAAGGACATTTCATAGCGGCCAAGATAACTCCTGAAGAGATGGAAAAGGTTGCTAAAATGAGGAAAATGGGTTTTACACCGAGTCAAATGCTCCAAATACTAAAGGAGGATAACAAGGATAACCACTCATCTTTGTCCACCGTTTGTAATGCAATTGTGACAATTAGAAAGAATGAATGGAGAGATAGACAAGTGATGCAACAATTGTTTTTTTTGGCCAAAGAGAAAGACTACGCGGTTCAAAAGGATGTGAATTCGGACGGAGAGATAACACAACTCTTCATTGCGCATCCAACGAGTGTTCAATTGGCTCAATGATTTCATGAAGTTCTCATAATGGATTGTACTTATAAGACGAACAAGTACGAGATGCCATTGTTGAATATTGTTGGGCGTACTTTGACGCAGTCACCGTTTACCGTGGCGTTTTGTTTCTTAAGGGACGAGCAAGAACCTAGTTACATTTGGGCACTACAACAAGTTAAGAAAATCTTCCGAGGTGATGATATTCCCGGGGTTATAGTCACCGACAATGAAGTCGCATTGATGAATGCAATAGAAGTAGTGTTTCCATTAGCACACAATATGCTTTGTACGTTCCATATATGGTGTAATTTGATAAATATGTGCAAGCCAAAAATTTGTCCACCCAAGAAAAAAGGATATAAAGAGATTAAGATGCTACCGGAACATGAAAGAGCGGATGCAAAAGAGGAAGTTGATAAACAATACGATCTAATTTACGCTAAATGGGTTGCTTTCAACGTTGAATGGGAATCATTGTGTTGGTCTCTTACCGAGGAAGAGTATCATTTAAATCTTGCGGGTTTATTGCCCATTGGGATACTCCCAATTATCCCGATGTTGTATCGTATGTTCTTCGCCAATGGTTGGAACCACACAAAGAGAGGTTTGGTAATTCCTATATCAACCAATATAAACACTTGGGAAATCAAGCGACAAGTTTAGTAGAGTCGGTTCACCATCGGTTGAAGAAGAATCTCTTTGGATGTGTTGATAATTTCGTAACCATGTGGAATGCTATGGAGAACTACTTCAAGCGTGACATTGATAGAATTAAAGAGAAGTTCCAAAAAAGCCGTATATTCAAAACGACCGGAAAATATGCCGACCACCCATTGTTCAAGGGAATCCATTACAACGTATCTCGCCAATGTATGAAGTTGTTGATTATAGAAGTCGAGTTGATTGATAAGTGGGAAACCAAGAGGGATGAGGTGTGTGTATGTAACATGAAGAAGTCTATGGGACTCCCTTGTCGCCATATGATAATCAACTACGAGCATGGCGTAATCCCTTTAAGCGACATTGATCCATATTGGAAGCATCTAAGTTTCATCCCTCCTCCAAAGGGAGAAGAAGCCGGAGAGGAGTTTGGTGATAACGAAATGGGTAGAACCGTACTAGAGATGTATCATGGCATGAACAAGCTCCAAAAAAATATATTTTGGGATGACATGAGGAAAATCATATATCCACAAACTACGGAGAATGTTTATGAACCGTCAAAAGGAAAACGCAAAGGTAGGCCAAGCAAAAAAGAAACTAAAAAACAACTAAGATAATATGCAAAGGTGTTACGTAAGAAGAAAAGTGAGAAAACCCCATTTACTAGAGATTCTTCGGCCCATGAGTATACCGCGGCAATGTACTTGGAGCAAACCAAGAAACGGGGTAGGAGTATTGAGGAGAAAGGCGAAACAAGTGAGCGAGATTGAAGAAAAAAGGTACGATGTGTCCATCACAACCAAGGCAACCATGTTTTGGCGACGTGAAGCTTAAGTCTCCAATTTGCCCTATCCAACCATCTTCCCTATACGTGAAGCTTGAGGCTCCAAATAAAGACTATTTGAATGACCTACCTCTATACATTAGAGAATACGTTATATCTACCGACGACGTTCCTCCGGATGGTAATTGTGGTTTTCATGTTGTCAATCAACAACTTGGGCCTTTCATCGAAGGTGCCAAGCTAAATAATGGGTGTGCAATCACTCATATAAGGCAAAGGTTGTTGTCCAAACTAAAGGAAAATCCGGCATTTTACAAGACAATGTTGTGCGATGGGGTGGGTAGTCTCAATGAGTAATTTGTTAAGTATCAACGTCGTCTTCATGGGGGCCATCCGATCACGCCGGATTATTGGATGAGCATACCGATATGTGGACACTTAATCGCCGACGCATTTAATTGTGTGGTTCATTATTTCTCAAAGTATGCTAGTTTCACCTTCACCCCGAAAACAACCGTATGTGTCGAGCAACTCAAACGAAGGAGATGTGTGAAGGCATTGACTAACAACAACCACTTTATAGGCCTTCGTTTAAAACCCGATTGTCCACTGCCTCCAATATCCGGAAACTCTTATTGGCCTGCATTTAACTCCGATATAATGTTGGGTTGGTGTATTATGTATGAGAATAACATGGAGATGTGGAAAGCTTTGGAGAAATCGGACGAAATTGTACATGAAGGTCTTATTTCCCTTGAGGATGATTAAATGACACATGTAATGGAACTAAGTATGCTTTTCAATCTAATACTATGTTTTTTCAAGTGTGGTATTCATTATCGAGTTAATTTTAGTATTTTATTGAGTTGACAGATAATAGTTCGGTAAGCACATATGATAATATAGGTTGCCGAACACCTATTTTGTGTCAGATATAGGTGTTTTATTTGAGTATTCAGAGTAGAGTTCGGCTACCAGTCAAAATGTTGCGAGGTAACCGAACTATGTATTCGGCAACCTGGTAGGATTTAGTTGTCCGCCGAAAAAACAGTTCGGTAGAGTTTGGCTACCTTGAAAATGTAGCATGTAACCGAACTCTGTGTTCGGAAACCTGGTATGATATAGCTATTCGCCGAAAAAATAGTTCGGTGACCAAATATTTGTCACAGGTAACTGAACTTTTAGTTCGGTTAGCTATGTAAAAATTTCAGGTGGACGAAAAACAACCTGTATTCAAAATTTCTTCCAAAAAAAATTGAAAACACAATCCCAATTATAATTAAAAACGCAAACAAGTTTGTAAAACAAATATAAAAGTTGTTACACATACACAAACATACGAAATTAAACAATACGAAATCCACAACTAGGATGTTTTTTTACACTAAAACCATACGAAATCACTTATGACCACCGCGACGCACCCTTTTACCACTTCCTTTTTTACCACGAGTTTTAGGTGGAACTTCCTCATCACTTGGGGTTTCATCTACTCGTCCGGTTTCCTCCATGGCGCGACTTGAAAATTCTCCTTGTTGTCGACCCCTCTTCAATTGCTTAGACCTACTTGGCTCCATCATTCTATTACTTATAAGACCCTCCCACTCGCCGTAGAGGTAGGTTTGTTCCTTAGTCGACATCGGCTCTCTACTACGGATTTTAGCCATCCATTTCTTCAACAATTTCGTACCCTTCTTCACCTGATTCCAATTTTAAGCATAAGTAAATATATTTTCAATACTTTCAAACAACAAGGAAGTATAAGAGAAGACATTTTCTTACCACATTATCCCATAACATTTTTGCTTCTTCTCCACAAATAGGCATCTCCTTCTGAGCTCTCTTAGCATCCCTCTCCTTTGCCTTCGCTTTCGCCTTATCATTCTTAGCTTGTTCTTCTCTATTTATAAAAAAACGATGACTAATTTCCTGATAAAACTCCATATAATCTTCATCACATGCATTTACATCTCCATCACAAGGTACACAATCACCTAAAGGTAAGTAGTAGTTACTAACTGCATTCCAATGTCCTACCGTAGGAGTTGGTTCATGTTTTGGAACAAAATATTTCTCGGTGTTCTTTGTTCCTTGAACCACCAAATTGAAATTTTCATTCACCACGTCGGGATCCATTTGGACACAACAAAGTTGTCTTAGTATTCTCCTTGGATTATATATTGCGTAGCCATTAGGATACCAAATTGGTCCATAGTATGCCGAGACGGTAAAGAAACCATTCATATCTTCTTCATCTACAGGGACATCATCGGGTACGACGTATGGGTGAAATACCACATCGTTCACCGTAAGTTTATCCAATTTCTCTCTCAACGAAGTCAACTGCTCTTCTTTAGACTTCTTTTGTGCGTCCAAAAACAACCATTTTCCTGCTGTAGGTTCGTCATAGGGATAAGGTGTCTTTGTCCTTGCCAATCCCAATGAAGGGAAGTGGTCATAAATCCAAACCTATGCGAAAATACGAAAATATTAACCACATACATGATAATTGATTTGGGAGTAGAAAATTTATGCGAATAATTTGCTAACTAACAATGTAAAAGCTTACCTGAATAAGAGTTAAGTAACCTCCAATTTGAGTTGTCTTAATCCTCGACCCTTTTCTCATCTCTTAGAACAAAAGAAAGCACCCAGTGGCCCAAGAGTATTGGTTAATCTCATCGAGATTCTCCAAAAGCTGTAGATAATGTGCATCCACCCTATTTCCAGAAGTGTCGGGAAAAATGAAGGTTCCTAGCTGATATAACCAATAAGCGGTGACATGATGCCTAAGGGTCTCCTGGTCCATCACCAACTTTCCTTTCTCCACCTTCTTTCTTGTCCCTCCAAATGCTTCCTTCAACTTTACCAACTTGAATGTCTTCACCTTCTTCTTGAACACTCCATTTACCTCTCTTGGATTATACTCATCGCTCCGTTTAGGGGACTTCACAGAACGTCTATACTCACATTGAGCCTTCTTGCATCCCATCCTAGACATTTTAGAGCCAATTCTTCAAGAGCTTCATAATGCATCGAGGGGTTGTAGCCTTCTCGAAGACATTTACCTTCCATTGGTAAGCCGGTTATTCTCGAGCAATCATCGGGAGTAATTCCATCTCGCCAAATGGAAGATGCATTGTATATGTCTCGGGATAATACCTCTCGAGAAATGCGGATACGGCAACAACGTCAAAATCCACATGTGCATACTCTATAGCTCTCCATAACACACACTGTTTCACCTTTGCTTGAAATTCGTCACACTCCAAAGAAAGATCCCATTTGGACGCCTTTTGACGACGAATAAGATGAACAACATCATTATGATCCTACGAAAATAACATAACACTATTAATACTTGACGAAACATGTCCCAAAAAAAAAAAAAAATTTGTTAGGTAAGAATGAACTTAAAGAATACCTTTGTCGCATAGATCTTCGCAGCCCATGAGTGTTTGTAGCCAAACAAAATGGCCCCTCCATCATTTGGAGTACCATAAGTTGGGTTCACTGGTGGAAAACACAAATAATCAGGGGGAATGTGTGAGTATCTATCACAAGGCGGCTTCCGCTTCTTTTTCTCTTTAGGAGGAACTATTTCTTGCTCTTCTTCCTCTTCCTCCACTTCTTCCTCTTCCTCCTCTTCAACCTCTCCCTCTTCTTCATCATCCTTCTCTTCCTCTTGTCCTTCTCCTTCTTTGCCCTCTCCTTGTTCTTCTTCCTCTACATTCTCAACGTGTTCTATTTGTTGTTCAACCTCTTCATTTCCTTGGTCTTCATTTCCTTGCTCTTCTTCATCATCATTCTCTTCTTCAATAACATTATCAATTGTATTCTCCATCACCTCTTGATTGACTTCCTGTAATGATCCCCCTCCATGTTTTGCATTTTTAGTACCACGGTTTCGGAAATCCAGATGTATCCTACCGCGAGGTGTTAGAGTTCTCAAATCTTCGGCTACGTGGGGATTAGATTTTTTCCCTTTGTTCCTAATGAATGAAAACAACATTATTACCTAAACAGAATATTGTCTTATCAAATAAAGATGAACATGGGATTACATCAAACATAAAATGTTAACAGACTAAAGTTCGGTTATCTGGTATAAGTTGCGAGGTAACCGAACTACAAGTTTGTATGTGACAGATCAAAGTTCGGTTACCACATAGAAAGTGCGAGGTAACCGAACTATATTTTATCAAAGTTCGGTTACCTATATAAATTTATCGAGGTAACAGAACTCATATTTTTCATATTAAGAAGGAGTTCGGTTACGTTATTTTTTTGCGAGCTTACCGAACTTCATAGTTCGGTTACCTTAAAATTACTAATTGGCTGAACTGTTCTTCATATTGAAAGTTCGGTTACCTATATAAATTTATCGAGGTAACCGAACTCAAAATTTTCATATAAAGAAGGAGTTCGGTTACGTTTTTTTTTTGCGAACTTACCGAACTTCATAGTTCGGTTACCTTAAAATTACTAATTCGCCGAACTGTTCTTCATATTCAAAGTTCGGTTACCAAATTCTAGGGTTTTAAAATTTTCTCCTAGCCGAAATCTCTAGTGTAACTTTCATTTTCAGTGGTTTTTGACGATTTCTTCAACAAAAAACGATTAAAAGGAATGGGTATGAAGGAAATTACCTACGGATTTTCATTTTGATAGAATCATACTCCTTGGTTGATGTTGGATGCTTCAATTCGTCTCCCAACTTTGCTTGAAGTTGTTTATCAACTTCAAATTGATTTGGGAGATTCGCTATGCTAGCCAGACCCGGACTCAATCCGGGAATTCTTGGTGTCTGCTTAGAACGCATTGTTTTATTAAATTGATTAATCAACGATGAATTTTTTCGAATCGACGATGTATACGAAGAAGAGGATAGGAAGAGGAGAAGAAGAAGAAAAAAATAAAAAATATGGGTTTTAAAACTGATTTTAGGTTTTAATTTAGGGGTTAGATTAGTGGGTAGTGGTTAAATTAGTGGGTTATTAGGATTAGTTATAACCTTAATTAGGATAAGGGAAGATTAGTCTTCCCTAATCTTTTAAGACACTCCTTAAAATTTTGGGTGGACATTTGAATAACAAAGTAGTCCCCCACTATTTTGGGGTAGTCCCCAAAACATCGTTCTTAATCATACTCCTATAGAAACGTCTCCCCTCGGAAGTCCAGTTTGTTAAGAAATCTCTTAGAAGACGTTTTTATAAAGCCCAATCAGACTTAAAAAACCCATTTTCCACTAGTGTAGCTACCTTACCCATCAAAGATGGTGGGATTGGTATATATACTATGGCTGACACTCGCACATATTGTTATCTTGCAGACTACTTCGGTGCGGAAGGTGATCCTTGGTAGCTTATTCTCAACAGAAAATGGTGCTGCCTATCATTTGGCTCTTCAGAATTTTATTCAGGTATGTGGTTTGCCTTCCACTTATTGCGTCGATGACACCCCCCCCCCCCAACCCCACCCCACCCCACCCCACCCCCACCCTCTATGCACTCTCTGGCAGTCACTTATTTTGATGCAGTTAAGAAGCAAATCCCTGTCCAATTTACATTATTTGCAAGAAATTCAATTCTGTGGCAATGTAACCAGACTAAGCATGCTCAAGATTATCTTTTGGTTGTTCCCATCAGTGGTTTAGATCAGTGCCTTGGGCCTAGACAGTTCAGAGCAGTAGTTTGTTATCGCCTTGGTATCCCTATGTTTGTTGAATACGGGTTGTGTTCTTGTTGCAATAGACCTATGGATATTTTTGGTGATCATGCGCTCCATTGTGCTAAGGATGTTGGACTTAAGTTTCGTCATGACTTGGTTCGTGACATAACTGCAGATGTCTGTTACAAAGATGGTGTTCCTGCACGCAAAGAGGTTGCTCTGGGCTTGTCGTCAGATAATAACAAGGATCTACGCCCAACAGATATTCTTGTGCTCAACTGGGAAAATGGCAAAGACGTGTGTATGGATGTTACAGGTGTCTCACCCTTCACTAGTGACGGAGTTCGTGGCTTCGTCTCAAGCCAGGCTATTTCGAAGGCAATTTCGCGCAAGCATTCTAAATATTTGAGTGAATGTGATTCGCATGGTTATGGTTTGGGTGTTTTAGCTTTCACTACCTTAGGAGAGCTTAGTGAACATTTTGTTTGTTTTTTCAAGCGTCTTAAGAACTGCTTAGTTAGTAATGACGCTGGTTGTGGCCTAGGTAGGTTTATTTTTCATAGATTGGGTGTTGCTATTCAAAAAGGAGTTGGTGCCCAGCTTATTGCTCGGCTCCCGACTAAAAGCTTTGTTGTGTAAGTTTTTAATTATTATTTTATTTGAGTTTGTTCATAACAAAAAATAAAGCCCAGGGAAAATAAAGATGTAAAAAAAAAAAACAAAAAAAAAAAAACGTCAACAGCAGGGTTTGAACCTGCGCGGGCAAAGCCCAACAGATTTCAAGTCTGTCTCCTTAACCACTCGGACATGTGTGCAAAATGCTTATGTTTTAGTAATTGTACTTATACTCTTTTGACATCTTTGTGCCAACGAAAACCAAGAGAGGACGAGAGTTGCACCAAGTTAAGTGAGCTTTTGGGAAGTCCTTAGTTATACATTCTTTTTTTGTGTTGAAAAACCATTTATTTTGTTGAGCTTAATAGAAACTGATGTAGGGCCAGGCTTTCGCCTGACAAATCTTCATGTGGGTTGCAGCAAAAACTAAGTGTCCACGCAGGAGAAGTTATAAAAACGAAAGTGGGGTTAATAACTTCCTTGTGCGAATCATATTTGGATTTCATTTATTTTTTGGTGCTGAATTCAAGTTAGTATGTGCTCAACAAGCATATACTTCCTCATATACACAAATGAAAAGGTACAGTTCTTCTCTTGAAAGCTGTACAAATTCAAAAAGTTCAGCCTGAAGATTGATAAAAAAAAGGGAACCCCAAGAAAAACCCTATGACTATGATTGTACACTGATTTTACCCTCAAACAGTTTGAATCAATTATCCAGATAAGATGAAGCTGCTACATCTGAAGACTCGGATAATCGAGCAGCTTGGGCAATCTTGAACGCCATGATTGCACGCTCTGCCACCAAGTCAGCATATTCCCTTAGTGTTTGTGCCCTCTTACGTTTCCGCGATGCCATTACCAATTTTGCATGTGCAGCTTTAGTTGCTTGTTCAACTCTAAGGATATCATCCTTTTCGTCTTCACAAGCTATCCGCATGTATCCTTTAACAATCTCTTGCATATCTTTTATACAGTTTACGGGATTACAACAGTTAGGCTTCTCAGATAAACCTTCCGTGCCAGAGCTTTCAACTACTTGTATGTCCGCATCCTGTCCATATCGAGGACAGTTCTTGTTGGTCTTCATGTGTCCCTCCTAGTCAGATAAGAAGTTGAGATGTCAACTACAGAACGACAAATTACACAAAAATTCTTGAACAAGCAAACTAATGCACAAACCTGACCACATGCCCCACATACAAAATTTTCACGTGCATTTTTAGTTGCGGAGGGCATTACTGCCTCAGCTTCCCCGCACTCTTCTGCATCTACTTGCATCGGTTGATTGTTTGTAGGGTTTATTTGTGTGTCTAAACCATTTACATACATAGGACAGTTTTTGTTGGTCCTCATGTGTCCCTCCTAGACCCCATAAGAAGTTGAGATCTCAAATACAGAACAAACAAATTACATAATTTTCCTAAACAAGCCTACGGTTGAAAAAAAAATGCACATACCTGATTACATGCCCTACATACAAAACGTTCCTGTACAACTTTAACTGAGTGGTGCTTTTCCGGCTTCTTTGTTTTGAAGATGGCAGAGAGGGCCCTTTCATCAAGAATGCTTTTCACCTACGCACATCAAAGAAATAAAGGATAATTCTGTTAAAAGTTTTTCATGAAGATCTCCAGTGGGTGAATCTAGGAGCATAAACATCGGAATTACAAACCTCCTTTGGAACATGATTAGTGTTCTCTGTAGACATGAATGAACCATCACGATTGGCTTTAAGAATGACTTGCTCAACATTGTCATTAGCTATATTGAGATGTTCAGTGGTTAAGCCTGACTGACAACTAAATCCTAACTCTTCCCTAGCTACTTTCTTTTTCTTATTTTTCCGCTTAGCCTCGTCATCTGAAGGACAAGTAAAAAATGGTTATCACTTATCTGGAAAAACTATCTCATATGAGTGATTAAATACTCTAGCATTAACATAGAGCAAGATTAAACAAATGATAAGAGGATCAAACCATACCATAATCTACATTATTCCTAAACATGATAAACTTATACTAAACATGCATTAGCTTAGGCGAAGCATGCTAAACCACCGAAGAAAAAAATTCACATGCTTACCATCCCTGATTATCCTGCATAATCCTGGTTTTGCTGCTTCACCATCTGTATTTTCTTGCTCAGATTCACTACTACCCACCTCCGGTTCAACACATACTTCTGCATCTACTTGCGTTGGTTGGTTTGCCAAAGTAGGTGCATGCATGTAGGGTATTTTAGACGCACCAGTACTGCCACTAGGAGTTGAGAATGGATTTACTGGTGGATCTCTGATGGCGGGAGGAGATGTTACTTGGGTTGGTTGAATTATGTACTGGCTAAGAGCACTATCATATGCCCGGCCTGATAAGCTGCCTCGCATTCTTCCTGATGGTCGACAGTTTTGATCAGAGGACTTATCAACTCTAGAAAAATCTGGATTTTCTACCTCCACTCTTCCTTCTCTTTGTTCTCTAATTAAAGATCTATGTCCACCACCAACCATTAACGAAGATAATCCTCTTCTAGGCTGAAATCTTTTTCCTTGGGCGGGCTGCTGAGAGGGTTGGCATCTTGGTCGCGAAGCTGCATCAGGGGGTGATCTTCCTTTACCACATTGCATATGGGATAATCGAGGGCCTGGTCGTTGGCTCGCCATTCGAGATACTCTTATGCTTGGCTGAAGGTTTTGGAGGTCTTCACAAGTCTGACTCACATCACTTTGGCAGGAACCTGGAAATTGGCTTGGTGCAGGAAGACCAACAATCAAACTTTTTCGTGCTCGTTTGCGCAAATTCATCACTAGAGGCTGAGCCGGGATTTTCTGAATTGGGGTTCTGGCAATATTTCTAGGTGTTTTTGTTCCAGTCTCACCGTTGAATACCAAATCCCAAAATCCTGATGATCCTGATGACTCTAATGATAAATTATGAGGAATTCGATTACCTGGATCTCGGTCATGTGTAGAGGAATCAGCTTCAGTTAGAATTCGAATCAGCGTAAAACTGGTCGAAGATGGATCCATTGCCGGGGATTTATCCTTGTAACACATGGTAAGCACCTGGAATCTGATAATTTGGGATTGCGATCAGGAGTCGAATGTATTTTTTTACAGGTAATAAATCAAACAGTTAGAGGGCAAGAATGAGTTCAACGAACCTGGCTAATGCAATACAGAGATTGAACTGAAGAGAATCGAATCGTCGACAATTGTAGATAAATTTTTAGCAACAGAAGCAATTGATGAATTCAACTAGGATGATGTTGTGTTCCTCCGCCGCGCTGATCCTCCCGTTGATGTTGTATCTCCCTCTAACACCTCTTGGGTGGCGTACAGCCTTCTCCAGTTGACTCTTTGGATGATGAATTCATAAATTATTTTTTCACCTAATTTTCGAGCGATTTTCTTCTTATCACTGAAAATTTTGATAAGTTTGGGATAATTACAATGAGAAGTGCCATCCATCACGACTTTGGGGGATGCATTCCCGTTTAAGTGGCTTCTAAAACGTCAGATTATTATGTCGCACGTCTAAAACCCAGGTCCGGAAACTTTGAACCCTTTGGAAAAAGTGAACGGTCTTGAACGGAAACTGATGGATCCTAAACTGAATGCGAATCCGATCGTTTATTTGATCATCCAACGACTTAAAAGCTGCAGTTATCTAGACACTGCTTCCAACAGCTTAAAACCGCAATTATTGCTAAATTGTGAAAACCAAAAGAAGTAAAAAGAAAATTCCTACATAAAAGGGAATAATTCAAACCCCGATTATCTGTAAACTTTAATTATGCTTTTTAAATATTATTATTTGTTGGTGACGAGAATTATAAGAAATTAATTAAATGAGTTGCTTTACGAATAAGTCAAACAGGTGAATATTAAATAAAAAGGCTTGATTAAAGTGGAGTTAATTTACCTAGTTAGTATGAGGCCTATGTGTTTTTTCGGAGGCCTATGGATTGTTAATCTCATCTAGATTAAAGGGATAAGGCCTATGGATTGTGAATCTCATTTAACCAGAATCGGTTGATGTTTATGCCCATATCGCTTGATTCTTGTATGGAAGAAATACCCTTTTTTTTTTTTTTTTTTTTCTTCCTAGAATCGGATTATGTAAATATTCACATAAACCAATTATATAGCCTTTGATTTCTTAATTGCTAAACCTATAATCGGTTCATGTAAATGCCCACATAAAATGCGCAATTATTTTAGTTTAAGTTAATTTAGTTTAGATAATCAATTTATTTTAGAAAACCTTGGAAAAGGTTGGATCTGATGATCCTAACACATCTACTTTATGTAGAGATGTTATTTTGTTTAGGTTTTCTCTTAACAAATCAAACA
>JAJJMB010004025.1:1836181-1991493 GCA_023531105.1 Papaver atlanticum
ATGTAGAGATGTTATTTTGTTTAGGTTTTCTCTTAACAAATCAAACAGGATCATTTAAACCAGTCCAGCTACATCTATCTTGGTTTATTGGAAAGCTCAGTTTGGATGGAAATCATATGGTAGATTCGGAAAATTTGTACCAATGAAAAGAATATAATGTTGTTGTAAAAGTCTTGATCAATATTGTTGATTTATCAGAAAATCCATATAAGAATATCGATCTTTAATCGGAACTATCAATATAATTAGTTCTTTTTTCGGGGAAAAAAAAATCAGAATACCAATAAATTTATTATGATTCTTTAAATTTATATAACTCATTCGTGTCCCTGTGGCATGGTTATTGAATATTAACTTAGGGGTTGAGTAGAAACTTCGACTCAATGGATACCAGTTCCACGACCACTACCTAAGAAAATGTGAGAAACATGACACATCTTAGTTTGTGCCTCTGCGGAGGAGAACTGGTCAAGGTCGTACGCCAGCGGATTACACCCTCAAATGGATCAACTTCATCCGCGTGGGTCAATTTAATCCGCTGGCGGCTTATATTCAGGTGCCAACGGCTACATGTGATTTTAATCATCCAACGGCTCTTATTTTTTTCACTATAAATTCACAGCTTTTCAAAATTAAAATTCACACCTTATATACCTGTACCTCTAAAATTTATTAATTTCATACCATCTAAATACTCATTTTTCCTTCATTTCGAGCACAGTACTCATACCATCTCAATTTGTTAGAAAATTTTCCAAAAATCCCTTTTGACAAAAAACATGGCAACCCCCTCGCAACAATCACAACAACAAACGCAACAATCGTGAAAACAAACGCAACAAAAATCTGGTAGAGTCGTGGTGCGAAGTATACGATTGATGAAGACGAATCAATTTGTAGAAATTATGTATTTTTTTATTTTTTTTACAGTTGATTAAATCAATGGTTGCCAGCAAGGAGGATACGTTTTATGGAAAGTTTTTTCAAAAATTTCGTGAAAAAACTGGTAACATCAATTTTCTTGATCCTGAAGGGTTGTCTCATCGTTTTCATGCAATTAACAAAGACATTAGTGAATACGTAGTTTTGATCATGCAAATGTACCGATATAAAAGAAGTGGTGAAGGTGACGCAAATGTGGAACGAATTTGTCGAGAAGAGTTGCAAAGATCTCACAAATTTGGTTTCCAACACGAAAGCTGTTTCAACGTTCTATAGGTGCTTAACAAATTTAATCCATACGTGTTGGAAGGTAATCAAATGTCAAAAAGATAACCATTTGGTCCAATTTCGCAGGATTTTCAGAATGGGGCACCAGCTTGCTCACCAGAATAAAGCGCATCTCCACATGCATGTTGGGTCTCCAAGCAGTCAGGAACAATACAACACCAATCTGGATGTTAACATTAATGTCAAAAGAAGAACAGGTTAAAACAAAAACTGATCGATTAAATATAAACGGATGTTAAAGAATATGAGCATATATACCTGTAAGCACTTTTAACGGTATCCGCAATCTCACAAATAGGAATCGAATGACTATACGGATTTTTTGCATTCAAAGTGACTGAATCACGACTTAATTTTGTGAGATCAATATTTGTTAATTCAGCTTCTGGTTTCTTCATGTTTGCCACCTTTTCTACCACATAGTTCTTTTCCTTGTCAATTATTGATTCAGATATCGTTTTTCTCTTCTTCTTTAATCTCTTTCTTTCTCCAGTTTTTTGATAAAAATAAAGATGATTGAAAAAACAAAACAAGAAAAAAAAAAAAAAAAAAAAAAAACAAGTAAATTAACCTGACCAAATTGGGGTATACCAAGATTAATTGGGGTATACCTAAGAAGACAAAACCCGGGTCATTATGAAGTAAAACACAATACCCATTAACCTTTTATTTTCAAAATGGCTAATATACCCTTGTTTAATTAACACTAAAAAATCTGATTGGGTTAATTAGTTGAGTTTAGATTAATTAATTGAGTGGATTAAAACTTCTGAAATTATAAATTTAAGTTATGAAATTAAGTTATGAATTATTTTTTTTGATTGAACTTATGTGGGAAGATTTTTGATGAAAAAAATTTGTTTTTAGAATATTTTTTGCAACGGAAATGAAAGCACACTACCCGAACACTTCTAAAAAGGGGATTGCAAAGCTGCTGAATGAAATCATACTCAAAATTAAAGAAGAAATCATCACTTTCAGTTTTTAAAGTATGAAAAGTCAGTAAGGTCGACAAATTAAGAAGATACCGACTAACTATGGCCGGCATGCTTGTAATTAATAACGATGCCGACTTTATTATTATTGACACACAGGATATTGTTGTAAATGCTTCACTAGTCCGCATCTTATTGATTTCTTACCTTGCCGGCTAACTTATAGTCGGTATCTAATTAATTTCGCACCTTGCCGTCTAATATATAGTCGGCATTGAAGTAATCTTGGAATAAAACAATCATGAACTAGCCGGCACGGTTTGCAGTTTAAAACCTTGCCAACTTTTGGTTATACCCAACTGAAAACAGAATTTAGGAAGATGTAATCTTCTTTATTCATGCGATATTTGTTACTACATTGATTGAAACATAAAATATAGCTCCTTGTAGTAGGAATCACAGATGCACTTAGCACGTGCATCAAGCCTTTTCACCCCTAGGCGACCCTAGTGGGCGAGTTATAGGCTCGTGAGGGTTTACATAGAGATCTACCCACAAAACCTGTACAAAAACTTCTAAAACCATCAATCTTCGTCGTAGGAATCCGAGTCTGATTCACCCACCATCATCTCTGGGGCATACTCCGGGATTTTGGATACCATAAAGTGATAGCTTTGCATCAAATGCGAATGCTTCCCCTTTTTCCTCCAGGTAGCGCACTTTCACGACTTGGTGCTACAAAAACAAAACACAAACTTACTTTGTTAGAGGTGTTTAATAGGAAGATCAAACAACATGGATTACGTAAAAATAAACCACAAAAATACTTATAAATTGTTCAATGGACAAGTTAAAGTGACTAGCGTTGAAAATCCGATATTAGATAGCTAAATAAGCAAGTATCGCACTTTCTATGACTTGGTGCCTATCATGGATTTGTTGAACACTTCTTCCATTTGGATTCCCAAATTCTTGCCTATATTTGTTATATACCTTTGTCCAAAAGGTTTTGGCATCCACCTTAAGGAGGAATGATTTTCAATTTGAGTTTCGTTGTACCATTCTTTGGTGATGGATAGATCTTCATTTGAATCAAATGATTTCATTGTTTTGTGTAGAGGTACTGGGAGAGTTAGAAAGAGTAGATGATGATATCAGCTTTGGAGAGTATATGCAAATAGTGTTAGAGCATTTCTTGGTCGAACTCGCAAGCGTTGCTATCTCAATCTTGTTTGTCAAGTTTAGTTGCCAAAACTATAAGTGTTAATTTCTAGTCTACTTATAGCTAAGTCTCGGACTAGGATAGTAAGTCTAGTTGAGCTCTAGACTCCACGGCGTTCATCGAATGAAGCCTAAAGTATGCTTACCCGTACGCGTACTGGCGGTTGTTGGAAATCCGGGTAAGTATGCGTACCCTTACGCATACTGGCGGTAAGTTCACGTTCGTGAATTTCTTCTAGATTTTGGAAGTGAAAACAAACTCAATCCGGTCACTTAAGTATGCGCACCCGTTTGCATACCTAAGAAGGTTACTTTCTAAAATCGGTTTGTTCATGAACTAAAACATTTATATAATAAGGAATGCAATCTTTGCAAACCGTGGCTATAATGTTCATGAATTGATTCGAGTGAATCAAAATCGATTTTGCTTCGATTGTGTCTTGCATACTTCTATGAGATCTAAGCAATTGAACAACTCTTTAACTAGTTCATTTGAGTCACTTGAACTAGTTATGGTAAAGATGAATAAGGTTGATATGAAAGTGCTCATATGGCTAACCATTGGTTAACTATTGTTGAACCAACTAGGTGTATACGTTTAGGTACGGCTACCCAAACCTAAATGAAGGTGCATTTCATTTGTGTATAACAAGCTAAGTTCGATCTAACGGTTGAAATATATTAGCTTGAATCTAATCAGATTTTCATCTAACGGTGAATATTGAATGCTTTGTTACCAAGGTAACTTAGATTGCAAACCCTGATTTGAAATCTATATAAAGGAGAACTCTGGCAACTGGGAAACCTAATCCCCACACCTCCTGTGTGATACTAGTTGCATAAGCTAGAGTCGATTCTCCTTTAACCTTAGGTTTTTCACGAAACCCTGTAGGTTAACGACTTACATACTTCATTGGGATTGTGAAGCCAGACCCAACTATTTTCTTTGTAGTTGTGTGATCTGATCTTGATGTTTTCTATCGTGATTGAGTACAATCGTAAAATTTCCTTGAGATTTACATCTCCGATAGTCAAGATAGAAAAGTAGTCACAAATACCTTCGTCTCATTGTTTGTGATTCCACAATATCTTGTTTCGTTAATCGATTAAGATTATTGTGAGGTGATTGATAATAATAGGCCGTTCTTCAGGAATATAAGTCCGGGTTATCAATTGGTTCCTGTTCACCTTGAATTAAAATACGGAACAAAAACTCGTAGGTATATTTATGGGAGACAGATTTATCTATTCAATAGACTTTTCTGTGTGAGACAGATTTGTTTATCAAGTCTTCGACTTTGGGTCATAGCAACTCTTAGTTGTGGGTGAGATCAGCTAAGGGAATCAAGTGCGTAGTATCCTGCTGGGATCAGAGACATAAGGAACGCAACTGTACCTTGAATCAGTGTGAGATTGATTAGGGTTCAACTACAGTCCAGACCGAAGTTAGCTTTGTAGCAGGCTAGTGTTTGTAGCGGTTTAATACAGTATGGTGTTAAAATCTGGACTAGGTCCCATGGTTTTTTCTGCATTTGCGGTTTCCTTCTGGTGTCTGTGTTATTTCTTTTCCGCATTATATTTTGTTATATAATTGAAATATCACAGGTTGTGCGTTGTATCGATCAATTGGCAAATCCAACCTTTGGTTGTTGATTGAAATTGATTGATCCTTGAACATTGGTCTTTGGTACCGTTCAAGTTATTTCTATTGTATTCAACCAAGCTCGCAAATTCTTATTTGTTTGATTGCGGATTGAATCGAGAAATTGAGATATAACTCTTTGATATACTTTTTATTAAGATTGAGTCTGACTATCTAGTTGATTTTCTTGAAAGTATATTGGAGTTAGTCCATACAGATTGCTAAGAGAAAGATTGGGTGTGGTTGTTGTACCCCCGCTTTTTCAAATAGGTATGTGTTGTTTTATAGAGAGAACTAGTGTATTTATAGGATGGTGCCCAAATCTGGCCATTAGGTTAGTCAATCAATGCAGTTGTACTTTCAAAATTTTGAATTTTGAACTCACCGGCTAGGTTTTTGTTTCCCTACGATGGCGACCATTTTTAGTGGTAAGGGTCGCAATTTTCTTACCCTGCCGGCTAATAGAATTTTCAAACAACGAAAAGATCATATTATGCTGCATATCGTCGGCACGGTATTTGTTTAATACAATGCCGACTAACACACGATCGACAGGGTCGTAATTTTCTTACCCTGTCGACTAATAAAATTTTGTAACACAGGAGAAGGTCATATTCTGATGCATAAAGTCGACACGGTATTTGTCTAATAATATACTGACTAACACATAGTCGGTAGGGCCGTAATTTACTTATCCTGCCGACTAACTGAATTTTGTAACACAGGAGAAGGTCATATTATGCTGCATAAAGTCGGCACGGTATTTGTTCATTAGAATGGCGACTATTATACAGTCGACAAGGTCGTAATTTTATTACCTTTCCGACTCTGGTAACTGCACCATTTCTGCTCTCACGGCCGGCAGTCTGCCAATTCACACTAGTGGAGAATGGGGTTTTTATGACCCACAACCCCGACCCTTGATGACAGTCAATTGACCATGAACCGGTCAAGACGGTCTTTGTTTTAAAAAAATTTCTTGGAGAGTAAAAAACGGTCATTAACTACAAAAATTTATTACTATTTTATTTCATGTTCAACGACCGGCTCTGTGACCGGTGAACCTAGCGTTTCCTATGGTTCAATTTTCTAGGTAGCCCTTCTCCACATATTTCCTTTGGTCAAGATTTTCTAGAGATCGAGTCTTCTCATTGATCTAGGGACGCGATTACATACCCCTCGCTCCGTTAAAACAAAGAGAACCTTATCTTTTCCATCATTTTCTTTCTCTCACCTTCACAACCGAACTCATAGTTCTCTCTCGTTTTATTTTTCTTCTTCTTTCACAAATCTTATTAACCGAAAGAGTAAAAACTCCCCATCAAAGAACAAAATCTTTTTTTCTTAACTCTCCATCCATGATATGTATGATAAGAGCAAAGACAAACCCTAGAACCACCAGGAAACCAAATCATCCTTCTCATGTAGCAGATCTGTATTCGAGGTCTTCTTCTTCTTTGTGTTAGAATTTAAAATGTTTTGAAGCTCTGATACCATGTTAGAAATTGAAATTTTTATTAACTACCTGGAACACTCAAATGATATTTGCGGAGATATACGAGCATAGTGGTTTTGCTCGTATAGAGCTCCTATAACTCTATTAGTAAAGGTGGTGAAGCAAGACTTGGAAATTTGTAATTTCTTCTTCTATTGTTAAGGATTTTGCTTGCTTGGATACAAATGAATTGGACTTGCCTATTTATAGGATTACACAAAAGACTACTTTAACTCTAGAACTTTCCCTAACTATCTAGTCTAACACCTCTCTAGAACATTCTATTCACTCACATTTTATTTTACATTTTGACCGGACTCACGTTCTCTAGAACAGTATAGTAAACATTTGAGCTAGAACATGCTTCAACTAGACGACTCTAGACTATTTGTTTGTTCTCTAGCTTTATCTAGATAATTCTTTTCTTGATTTACCCATTACAAATTACATGTTCCAACACCCCCTCTTAATTTGTAATGGTCTTTGATTTCGATCTTCACCAAGTTTCAACACTTTCCCTTAGCTGTTTATGCTCGCCCTCGCCTGCTTATGCCCGTGGTAGTCATTTCTGCCTTGAAGTCACGTCGACATCATCTCGTCTTAATTTCGCATGTGTGCTCGTCTCCATAGCTTTAGTATTTCTTCTTTGGCTTCAGCTAGAGTGAAAATGGTGAATATTTGTCCAACGTCAGAGGCTCCGTCTTGTGCCGCTTTCCTCCTTCTCGAATCTTACAAAAACTTGACCTTTGGTTAAGAGCCTTTGCTTTCTGTTAATGCTCCTCGCCTTTCACGAAACTTAACCATCATAGGTTCAGAGGTTTCGCCCACTCAACTTTGTGAGTAGAAGATTTGTAAAAGATGGCTCTCTTTTTGCCATCATTGTTATTTGAGGAGGCATTCTTTGATGCTCTCTTCCCTCAAATATTTTTTTTTTTTTTTTAGAAAAGCACTCTTGTGTTAATCTCTTTGCGAGGATGGAATGAATATCTTTTTTCTTAGTTTTTTTTAATCGGAGGACACTTAATTAAACTGAAAGAGTGAAACACTTGTGCAACTCTTTGTCTTGAAAGGCATTCATGTTTTTGACTTGCTCTAACACTAATCCTCATGGTTTTCTTACTTTTATTTTTAGCCATATGGAGACATTTTTATTTCTAAGGACTATTTCAACTCACTGAATTTCACGAGCTACTACTACGACTTTTTTTTCTTTTCATATTTTTCTAAATTTTTCTTAGATATGGGTGATAACTAGTTTTTTTTTAGCGGGGGTTGTAAAAATGAACTTGGAAATTTGAGACGTACCTTGCATCTTCTTACCTCTTTATATTTCACTTGTGCGGAATTATCTTGTCTTCTCTTTATACTTCATTTCTGCGGAATTATCGCGTTTGCGAAAACCTTAACGCCCATTCAGATCGAATCCGCTCTGATACCATGTTAGAAATTGAAATGTTTTGAAGCTCTGATACCATGTTAGAAAATGAAATTTTTATTAACTGCCTGGAACACTCAAATGATATTTGCGGAGATATACGAGCATAGAACTCTATTAGTAAAGGTGGTGAAGCAAGACTTGGATATTTGTAATTTCTTATTCTATTGATATGGATTTTGCTTGCTTGAATACAAATGAATTGAACTTGCCTATTTATAGGCTTACAAAAAAGACTACTTTAACTCTAGAACTTTCCCTAACTATCTAGTCTAACACCTCTCTAGAACATTCTATTCACTCACATTTTCTTTTACATTTTGACCTGACTCACTCTTCTCTAGAAGAGTCTAGTAAACATTTGAGCTAGAACATGCTTCAACTAGATGACTCTAGACTATTTGTTTGTTCTCTAGCTTTATCTAGAGAATTCTTTTCTTAATTTACCCATTACAAATTACATGTTCCAACACTTTGAAGGTAAATAATAAACGAACCCCGTAATGTCTTCTGCCATTTTGTGATATTTACATGGTCTATGATACCATGCATCTAATAGCTTGAAATTTCAGTGTTTTTTAGGGAACAACATATTTCAATGGGTCGGGTAGTGATGAGAATAGAGTTGATATTATTAATTCTAAGGTATACAAACTTTATTTCTTCCTCTGATTTCAAATTCTCAAATTAGAGTTTCTTTAATTTATCTGTTTTTGCTTATTAAGAGTTTAGATATTTGGATCTGGATATTTTTGATTAATTTAGCATTTATGTTATTAGTTTTCATTGGATTTTGGTATGGATTTTCATGACTAAGAATTTGTTATAATTTTAAGTTTTATGGGATCAGTTCTGTGATCTTTGTTGTGATGGAATATGAATTGGAAAAATCTGATTTTCAAGTGTTTGGTACCATTATAGTGTTCAAATTTTGGTTCCATTCTTTTTATTGAGATTTTTCAGCTTTTTACGTCTTCCAGATTGGATTCTAATGTATTATAAACTATTTTCATGGCTTGAATGATTGCTGATGGATTTGTTGTTGGTGTAGTATGCTGGTGGTGTTGCTTACACTAACGGTGCTGTTAGTGGTGGTGTTGCTGCTACAAGGTGATGGCGGTGGTGGTCTCTTAACAATTACATGGTATGATAACAGTATGTACTTCTTAAGCTTAGAAATATATGATTGATACTTACTGATTCAATTAAATTACTTGTTATCCAAAGTATCTCATTTTGTATGTTGTTTACTGATTAATGTGAAGGTCGGTGGGCACAATACTGTTCTAGTTGATGCATTATCAAGGCGTATACCGCTTGTCAGTGACCTGCCCACCATTATCTTGGGTGCTGCTCACCAAGGAGAGGATTCAAGCCCCTCATTCGCCGCTGTAAGATTTTATTTTCTAATCCACTCTAGTTCAACTTGGTGATTTCAAATTTGTTCCAATTGTTGACTTTTATTATGTTGTACCTCTTATCAAGGTTGTGGCATCACAAGATTGGCCTGAGGCGAGGAAATGTGCTGGTTTCGTGTGTGCTCAAGCCCACTGCCAAGAGTTGATTCAGATTTGTTTAAAGTATGGTAGGATCCAGTTCGAGAACTGTGACGGGAGGCATGGTTAGGTATTTGTCTTGCCTGTTGCGTTTCTGCATCTTTGTCATCTCAATTTATTTTCCTTGTCGGGACCTGAACTCCATGTTCGACGTTTGTTTTGGCTAATTTTTTAATATTTTCATGAACTAGGGAACTTCTTATCTCTTTCCGTAGAGCAACTGGACAGAAGCCTCAGCATAATATATTTTACAGGTAATTTCAGCGTTCATAATGTAGCCAATTGGCTTATGTCTACTGCCTTTTCTTTTCTCGCTGATCCATTTTTTGCTTTCAGGGACGGAGTAAGTGAGGGTCAGTTTTATCAAGTTCTACTCTATGAGCTTGATGTTATTCGCAAGGTAATGTGTTGTCAAGTTGCTACTTTTCTTAGGGACAAAAGGTCTATAGCTAGTAACGATCTTTGTTAAGGTGGATAATGTTATGTACTGTGTGAAAATAGCTGAGCAGTTGTAGGCTTGAATAGTAGACAGTCCTCATGCTGATAGTAATTTTTTATTTTTAGATTCTTTAACTTATACTCTGTGGGGTTAAACAAATTATGGCATGTTGAAATCAAGCAGCTAACTAGTCACTTTTTTCTCACACAGGCTTGTGCTTCTTTGGAGCCAAACTATCAGCCACCTGTTACATTTGTTGTGTTGAAAAACGTCATTACACAAGGTTGTTTGCGAATAACCTTAATGATCGTCAAACAATTGACAGAAGTGGAAATATTTTACTAGGTAAATTAATATGGATCGACTTTTGTTGTGCATGACTAATTATGATGGTTTTAAATCCTGAAAAGCTTTTAACAATACCGTTGTTTAACAGGAACTGTTGTAGATTCCAAGATTTGTCATCCTACCGAGTTTGACTTCTACCTCCGCAGTCATGCTGGTATTCAGGTATCCATATATGTAAGTTCTTAAAGTTCTTTGCATTGTAAACTGCATTAGTTTCTAAAATTGTCACTTAAGGATTATCTGTTGTAATAGGTATGGAATTCTTGCATTTTAAGTTGGGGATCTAAAGATTCTAAAGCCTGAAAACAAAGCTTTTGCTCAACTATTTCAGAAGAATAATGCTGGGAAGATTTTGGAATGCCACTTGAACTTGTTGAATGTGATTCGTGTTGGTGGTTATCTACCAGATAGAGTTATCAATCTCATTCTCCAATACTTGAGTAACAGGTCTGCTTTACAAATCATATGATGTTTCCCTTTCATGATTACTTTGTGTCAGAGTTTGTGTGGCAATGCCAATCATGATACTCGAGATGCATAAGAACTTGGATCTGTGAAGGGTACACATCTAGAAATCGAAGCATGTTTTGCAGCAGTACCCATCTTTTGTTTTGGAACAAGATTTGCTTGTCACCAGCATCTTTTTATTAGTATAAGAACAAAGGCCCACAGGATTCATGTCCTCTCCATTTAGTTCCCAGTTGCTGTCTCAGTTGTGCGATTTACTTTTTAGTAACCGTGGAAGATCGTTTCTATGGATTAATCATTCAGTCACTGGATTAGAAGTATTTTATCTTTTATCTTTTTATGTTCTTGCAGAATTTCAAAGAATAGCATGTATCAGCTGCTGCAGCCACAGCTTGATGTCGTCTTATTTGAGATAATATTCCCCCTTATGTGCTTCCATGAAAATGATCAAATGATGTGGAAAGAAGATCCACATGAATATGTTAGGAAGGGTTATGGAGAGTTAAATCAATATTTTTTATTTATTGTTTAGGGGTTTCAAAAACGGTTGCTCATCAACTAATACTTATGCAGCTATTATCGAAGACCTATATAGTCCTGGGATTGCTGCAGTGCATTTGGTATTTGAGTTGGTCAGGAAACGTGGAAAGGGTAACCTTCAGAAATTCATTCAATTCATTGTGTAGATTTTGAGGAGGTAATTATTCTATGCTATCTTACCCCAAGTTAAATGCTTCAATCTAATACTCTGGCTACAATGGTGGTCATTGCTTGTCTTTTAAATTGCATACTGTAATCCAGATACAATGAGGCACCAGCAGAGTATAAAAAATATCACCAAAAAGATGGTGTCATTCTTGCCATCAGTGCCATCAGTGCACTATGTGATAAACTGAAGCTAACAGAACTGTGCAAGTCCGAGCTTGAGCCTATGCTAGTTCCACATGTTTTCCTATGCATGGCCTTGTAACATTGATGCCTACCTGGTCATCTTGGTTAGTTTGCACTGATTGTAAGAAAGCATCATTATCGTCGGAGAATCTTAGAACTTAATTACTTTTCTTGTTGTAAGAACTTATATTGATCTGAACTCCAGATTTTGTTCCTTGTGTAATTTGAACTTAATGAATCAATTAATGTTGAATTGAAAGATTATTTGTGTGCAAGTTTAGTTTGATTCTCATTTGATTTGGATTTTGTTCTCATTTGTGTTTGATTCGGGTTTGATTTGGTTTTTAATTGAGTTTTGTTTGAATTCTCATTTGAGTTTAATTTGGTTTTAATTTAGGGTGTAGTCAGATTCAGTTAGGCAATCTGAATCTATTTTCTTTTATATTAAAATGTATATCTACGACTGACGAGGGTCAGTCTTAACACCATGACCGTTAAAATCAGTCATAGATATAGGTTGTTCTGCGACCCGCGGAGCCACGTCATAGACGAAAAAGACGCTCAAACATCGACCATTTCCGCAACAGTTAAAACAAGTCACTTAAGTCGTATTTATGACTTGCTTCGACGGTCGCGAAACTTGTATTTTCCACTAGTGTCACAACCTTTCCGGCTCTAATTTAGTCAGCACTGTAACTTAAAAAACCGTTCATTCAAGACCCTGCAAGCTAAATTATGGAAAATTAATATAGCTAAACAAACCATTCATTCAACAACTAGAAATCCAACATTTTGTCCAAAATAAGAAAACATGTCCCATAAACCTTTAAAAAACATTTGTCCAACCATTAACCTTGACATAATGTCTAACACATAAAGAAATAAACTAGAAATGCATTCATTCACGACCACGACCACTACCACCACCACGGGTACGAGGCCTCTTTTGTTCAACATTCTTCTTTAGTTGAGCATTCCTCTTTAGTTCAGCATTAGCTTGCTCGAACATTTCGGCAGCATCTTCATTGTCAACATTCTTAGTATAGTCAATGTGCTTAATTAGTTTGCTCTTCAACCGACAAAGGCTTTCCTGTATCTCTCACGCAACACATCATCTTCACAAGGGTCTTCAAGTGCTCCTTCTATTTTCATTTAAACAACAAACAATTAATAGACTGGTTCGAAAATGTAATCCTAAAACAATAAGAGAAATTCTAAAATACTTACAAAGTTCTTAAGACTTGTTGTTGGGTCTTCGGTGGCATCTTCCTCTTACGAGTCAGTTTTTCAGCAATCTCTTCACTAATCACAGTAGGACGAGCAAAGCCATCATACCACGGCATGTAATCTTTATGAGCTTCATGACTTTTGGTCACCTCGTCCAAAAGACTCAAATCGATTTTGTGGTCACGTCATTCGTCCCAACAAGAAATCCCTGGTGGTGAAGCGTAATGGACGTCAATACTTTTTTTGGACGTGCTGCACCTCTCCCTTACCATTTATAAAACAGATCATCACCGAGATGAGGTACTTCTTGGACGTAACCCATTTGTCGCATTACCCGTTGTGGATCGTACATTGAAAATCCTTGGGGGTAAAACAAGGGACCATAGTAGCTAGCAATATCATTTCTCCTTACGATTATACCCTCATTTCTATCATATCGATACAGATAAAATATTACCTCATCCGCAGTCAATTTGTCCAAGGCGACTTGCATGTTGATAAGCTGTTGTGACATATCCTTCTCCTGAGCACCAGTAAAACTGTATCGTTGTCCTCTTGGCTTGTGACTCGCAAGCTTAGTGTTCACTTTGATGTGGGGGTTGGCTTTCACCAAAGAAGGGAAGTGCTCATATATCCAAACCTATGCAAACACAAAGTTTAGTAAGAATCTTATCTTGTAAGCGTATTTTTCAAATATAAATGATTTAGACAATAGAATTACCTGGAAGAGACATAGATTTACGTTAACTTGCTTAGTGAGTGCCCTTGAAGCCTTTGTCAACTATGCATTCAAGAAGTCAACCACCGCAGTACCCGAAAAATACATATGCATCCGATCAAAGGGATGCAATAGTTGAAGATACTTGCCGTCGACCAAGCTTCCGGAACTGTCGGGGAAGATGTGTAGGCCTAAAACCTCAACCTTGAATAGTAGCAAAATTAAAAAAAAAAAAAAAAATTACAAAGGAAAATGTCTATATTGAGTTTATTATCTTTGATGTGTATTTTAATTTTGTTATATCTAATTGAGTAAGATTTAAGCTTAACATTTTTTGAACTTATTTATTTAGGTCGGCAAAAGAAACACAAATGAAAACAGCCTTCTAGATATTTTCGGGAGTACTGATGAGGTGTCTGAGCTTACACTAAAAAACTTCCAACTTAATGAATTCTAGGTTAATGCTCATACGTCATGATTTGCTCGAAAATTCAATTTTCTGAGGATATCTTCAAATTTGATTATCAAGAACCTTTTTAACCCCTTTCCATGAAAAGTCACTGCATCAAATACTTAATGACTTTATATTATTACAACTCTTATAAAGTTTAAATGTGTATCTTAAGAATTATGAGTCACTTGCTAATGATTCTTCTTTCATTGATTTACATTCAATATAAAAACTGATTACAAATAATACAATTGTTAGAGAATAGCTCGGTTGAACCCACCAAGTGTCGGTATGTCAAGTTTGGTTGTCATATTTTAGAGTGTCAAAACTCATCTAAGAGTCGCTTGATTATGTACAAGAGTCAACTTCGTTTAGGTTAGACTAGAAAGTCTAAGAATGTATAGACATACAAGTATTACTTGAAGACATGAAGAACGTGAAGAAGTAACGAGCTACAACGACGACATCATCCTTCCTCTTGAGGTTAGTAATATTGACTTGAACTGTTTCATTCCTAACGTATCTTTCAAGTCGTGCTATATTGAAAACATAACTGCGAAGCTGTGTATTGGATATATTACTCTAGTAGTGAGACATGATCACATGATCATAGTATTAAGGAATTAGACTACGAAGTATAACTCTTATCTTTTGAACTTCGTATATATGACATCGACATAATCTTATGAATGTTGTTATGATTATGTGATGGAAGTACATTCATGAGTATATGGTAACCGGTCACTAATTAATCAAAACTAGCTTACTCGGCTTGTAGATGTTAAGTCGCACAAGGTTCTCACAAGGTTCTAAAATTTGATGGTAGAGTATTAAGAGCCGAGATGATTTTACTCGGCTTGGGGTCGTGGGTATCACTTCTATGTCGCACATGGTTCTAATATTTGATGGTATTTTTTTAAGACCATCCTTCTCATCGTGTCTTCTTTATTCATTATGATTGAATTCCTTATATTTATCCTCTTCAGGTTTACAACATTCTTTTTTGTTCTCTATTTATCTTTTCTTGCATTTTGGTTCATAAGTTTCCCATATATGCTTCTGAATATCAAATTCACGACCAACTGGGAATTCAACTTTGCACCTATCTTACATGTCTCTGAATCAATCCCCATTTTGTTTCAACATGAAGTCTAGCATCTATCTGTCTTTAGGTTGGCCATGACCAGCAGCCTTATTTTCCTCTATGGTAAATTTCTCTTATATAGTTTTGGGTTCTTGAGCTATTTTCTTATTGTTGATTATCGATTCTTAGTTTTTGAGTTATCTCACTGCGTTTTGATTTTGCAGGTGAGAGTTAGTTTTTGTGAACCAAATAGCAAGCATGGTTTTTTATGATAAGACTCGGCTTATGCATCCATTAACTAATATTACGCAATCTTATCTTTCCGTTGATAGATCCGGATGAAAACTTATCTAGATTAGACCAAGAAATAATATGTAAGACACAAACCTAATTAAGTACGAGAACCTTAACTTCTTAAGTTTCATTAAGTCACTGCTTACGCGACTGTTATAACTGAACAAGTTGAAGCTTACTGGTGTAACATTAAGATGCTACTTTTGTTGTTTCTTCTACTGTTGTTGTTTACTTTGAATTCGTGTTTCAAGCAATTATAATTTGTCATTTGGAGCTCTCTTATATGAAAAAACATAAAGACAATTGCTTTGAAGGCAATATGCAATGGCTAACTTGCTTCTTTTCAAAATTATGGAATATAGTTATAACCATTTTTGGTATAAATTCTACATCTATGCGTTACTTTTTCACATGACGCCTCCTCATTAAGGGCGCGATCATTGGCCAACAGGTGTATTGGATGTCTGTATAAGCTTTATTCGTGTCTCCTTGTAGCATTCTACAATAATAAAATCCTAAATGCTTTTAATTTATTTGATAATCTTTCATCAGTAATAGTGATGGATGATATGTTGTCGGAATTAACTACCGATATTCTACAATGCCTCCAAACTGCAGAAAGCATTTTAGCAAACAAATGTGTATGCAAATAGTGGAATACTGTCCTTGCGGACAAAAGAATTAGACTCCTTTTTTGTGTCACACCAAGAATTGGGAAAAACAAAGTTACGCGACTCTTCTTTAGAGAAAAAAATTAACGAGTAAGATTTTAACACGATCGTAACAGCTAACAATAACCACGTCCTGGATGACGGAACCTATGAATAGACTAATTTACACCCAATAGTTGGACCTTGCAATGGTCTGGTATGTTTTTATGTTTCACACCATGGCATACAAGATCTTGTTTATATTATGAATCCAGCAACGGGCGAGCACCTCCATCTGCCACAACTATGCATCCCAATTGCACGAGATCAAGTACGAACATGGTATCCACGATACAACGTAATTGGGGGTTTCGGCTACTGTCAACGTACCAATGAGTACAAGGTAGTTCGAATTCACATAGATGATAAAGTTCAAATACACAATCTAGTAGGGTGAAGAAATATTTCTCCAAGAACGAACCTGTTGATCTGAGGCTAACCCCAAATCAACATTGTATTAGGTATCCATTAGTATGGATGAGAAAACCAAACAACAGCAGATCAATGTTACAAAATAACAAATGAAACCCGTCATCATCAAACCCCCATCGTTCCAACATGCTGCACTACTACCAATAACATTGCCACCACTAGATTCAACGGCTACCAAGAAGAAACCCAGAGCCAGTGGAAGTCATTGAATCTTGTAGACACCATGAGAAAGAGGAAAAAAATGACTTCATAGAACAAGAAAAATAAACCTGCACGAAGATCCAACCATGACAAAATAAATAAATTGCGAAAGACACCAAGAAAAAAGGACCTTTTCGAGCAAGAAGCTAAGCTCACAGAAGAAAGTTTGCTTCTAATTATATTTGTACATCCGTTGCCCACATAAACACCCAACCACTATATCCACCCTCCTGACTATATTTGGGAGCCTTGAATGAATTTTGTGACTTTCACTCCCAAACCTTAAAAAAAATTTTTTTGCAAACTTACAAAAGTTTGTTTCCAACATTTCCACCCGATTCACGGAATATAATCCTGCACCAAAAAAATTGGTGAAGTGGTATCATCAGCGTCACTGTTGTATATAAACTATAAAGGTTATGCTATTCACTTATACATGCACTTACCTCGATACTTGTATCATTGTATAATCGAAAAACAAACCTTCTACGATAAGCGTTAATAATATCTCTGTCTTGCAATCGGTCTAGAGAAACTCCCTTTATCAGACACAGGATGAAGCACAATGCATACACTCTGTAATCACCGGAACTAAACCAATAAAAATAGAAGTGTCAATTTTGGGTTACCAATTGCACCATATAGGATGTTGAACGCACATCTAACGAGATCTCAAAGAACTAACCTCGAGCTTTGTTTAGGGACCACTTGATCAAAGTATGCGTAGTCGCAATTCCATTCTCCATTCTCTAGGATTGTCCTCAGAACATCGCAGATAACGATGACCTCGGATGGGTTCCCTGCTGTCCTGGTGGATCTTTTACGCTTTTGATGATTGTATAGGGAATCGTAGATACAAATCTTCTGTGTCCTCAAGAGGATTTAAATTACTACCCAATGATTATCGTTCACTAGCACCGGAGCGTAAACCACATCAACCTCGGACCATGGTTTACCATCAATGCCGTATTTCCCCGCCATGTGCAATTTTGTATAATATAATTGTTGCTTTTCTTTGGTCTTGGATCTCAGTGTTTGATCTCTAGCGTGTCGTTGTTTTTCAGGACGATGTTTAATAGAACGTGAGAAACCGCACATTACAAGCCATCGTTAACATATACAAAATGCAAGTATGTTTATAGTGCATATGTGATAAGTTTCATGGTTTTCATATAATACTCACAGCGAAGTAACTACCAACTGTGGTCCACCGAGTTTTCTTCGTGAATTCAGGGTATTTGCGCACCGAGTGCAATACACAATTAACAATCTGCAAGAGGTCTCAAAATAGATGAGATGAAGAGTAAATTCATAAAATATCATGAACATAAACTATAATAAAACAATCTACTTATAGTGTCTGATAACCAGTCGGACCGTGGTTGTGATGTTCCTCCTAATAACTTGACATATTCTTACCATTTCAAACTTTCTTCTGTCTCTTGAATCTCCTCCACCGGAGATTTCTTAGGACGTGGGTCGTTTTCCTTCTTGGTTTCCTTTGGATCCACATTTTCCCTGCGCATTTTAACAATCATGAGACAATGACTTTCGAGTTAAATACGGTAAATAAGCGATAAACACTTGCCTTGTCCATTTGTAAATGTTCAGATTCCTTTTACAGTTTTTTGAGATACCTGGATCCTCAATATTTTCCCCAGCATAGTCATTTCTAGATTTTTTTGGTAAGTGAGGCTTGCATACAGTGATAAGATCTGAGGTCCCACCTTTACGATTCTACACCTCTTTAAGTTGGGTACGTTAGGGGATTTAGATATTTCTACATCCGCACCCACTGGAGAATTAGATGTTTCATCTCCATTATAATCCTCCTCACTAGGCACATCATCTGGAGCACTTACTTTCTATACCGTCTCTTCTTATTTTAAAACTGTTTCAGTATTAATGACTGAGTCCATCTGTGTGGAAGCCGCTGCTGCGTTACCCCGATCTCTATCACACAATGTCTCCCCCACTGCGGTGTTTTTATCCACATAACTAACGCTGGCTGGAGCCAACTTCTCTCGTAATAAAATAACAATCATATTTGTTAGATGGGACTACGTAAGAGTGTATAAAGTATCTGACCCATGTCCTACGCCAACCTCCCGCGTAAATTCCTTGGTCGTTCCCGACCAATAGGATTCATATACCTTGCTAGATTCTTTTGGAACATCAGACAGTTCCACGGTATCCTCCAACACCTCCTTATCATCTACTATGCCAAGAAATCTAAGGGAGTCACCATTGTACATCTCGTACTCATTACAATCCACTATTATCCCCTGTCTCAAGGATACAAGTTCACTGTATCTCGGTTCTTTGGTGCAGGATACACGTTCCTTGAAAGTTCACCACCGACCGCAAGTATGCTTGGACACAACCCGTCCACCTAAACCCCTAATTGCAGGAATACTTGGCAGTGCCCAAGCATGAAATAGCAGTAATAGTTAGAACTTGAACTGTACAAACTACAAACCGCCCAAGTATACAAGATGAATAAGACTATTTAAACAGAATATGCGAACTTACTGTCAGAGCGTATGACAGTCCAGACACCCTGTAATGAGCCGGCAAGCCCAACCGACCATTTTTCTATGGTTCCCTGTCTTTCTTGACAACACTGGCTTTCTTAGTTTTCTTTCCATCCTTCACAACCAGAGTTGATCGAAAGATGCGGATGGTTTTTCTTAGACTAACATGACCCCATGGGAACTTGTTGAAGTTATTCAAGTTGTCCACCAAATGGAAATATTCTCCCTTTACTACATCTCTCGCCGGGCAGCCCAAAAGCATAACGTGCAAAAATAAGAGAAGCGCCAACTTAGAATTCTCATCGTCAGTGCAGGTGGTCAAATCTCCTTTCTCGAATCGCGTCCGGAGTTTGCTTACTGGTACCCTTTTTTCCCCAGGGAAATGAGTTTTCATGATTGGTGAATCCGCGACACATTTTGGGAGTGGGTTATCTAGATCTTCCTTTGTTTCCGCTGTCAACTTGAAGTTAAGTCCCGTAGCAAGTTCAAATTCTTTCCCTAACACCATGGACAAACAATTAATTTACCATCATAGCAATTCACTCCCTAAACGATACATAACAAATCAGGTTCATAATTTCAGTGGGCTTCGAGAAAGAATAACTACACATACTTAAGTTTGCAAAGAATTCTACATCCACAGATTCTTAATCCCAAAGGTGTCAAAGAACTAAAAATCTGTATTTAAGATATATGGTTTTATAGGGTCAGTATCTGAAAGGAGAAACAGTTTTCTTTTTCAAGATGTTGAACTAAACCATGGTCTTGACAAAGTAAATTCAGCGATAAAACCTTAATTACCTGTCCTAATTGTGTCTCCAATTGTAAAATAAACAAATAATTAAGTATAAGCACGATGCATATGATTTTGCATATCACCAACATGACTATGTAGTAATTTATTATTTTCAGAATTGAAGTAACTATTAGAAACCCATGGAACAACTTTACTGAGTGTCAATAAGTTTAATGAAGAAGAATTTACCAGTTATGAAGCTTTTACCAGTGCCGAAAGCCCAAAACCCTGGACACAATAATCGCAAAAGTTAGGAAAACACCCAAATTCATTGAAATCATTCGATTTTCGGTGAAGGTAGGGATTGAATTTACCTCACGTTTAACGACTTTGATGGCGAAAGCACTAGGCTGGGTACAATATTTTGCACTAAATGAACTAGGGTTTGAAGGCGACGAAGGGAGATACTCGCTGCGTATCTCAAGAGAGAGAAATGGTATGGTATCCGGAGTATACTTTTCCTATTTATATGGCCCATCAAAACGCGACATCAGTACGACAATTTTTGGGATACATCCGGAATTTGCTAATTAGATAGTACCCGGCTCGGGTATATTGGAAAGCTCGTGTTAAATTGTGGTAACTATTTGCAAGACGTGGTATTGGACATAAATATACCTCCGGATGTGCCTTCCAAACATAATTTAACCTTTACTTGAATTATGAAAACCGAATTTTACCATTCATTGCATATCTTGAGAATATTTTGGGTTTTGGAAATTCCTTGGTGTTAGAACATCATTGGTCTATAAATACCTAAGTTTGCATTTCTAACAAACTATCCTAAGATCCAGGCAAACTTCATCTTTTTGTTGTTTCTGGTGGAGCCGTCTATCCGGAGAGGAAAGTACCCTAATTAGGCGAAATCTCTTACGACCGCTCGTTTAAAGACTTCTGTGTGATCAAGAAGCTCTACGAGTACCATTGGTGGGAAACTAGATAATTACAATGTTATTAGTTTTCGATTGATTTGATTGACTAACGGTTGTGGAAACTTTGATTGCACCTAGTGTGTTTATTCTTGAGAATCTTCTCTTCTGATATAAGATTCATTCAAACTAGATCGAAGTATCAACATGATCTTTAGAACTGTTTGTATATCTAAAGACATCTTGTGATAATCCATTGTTAACAGACTCCATTCTGTGCATGATTGATCACAAGAGATTCAAGTGGTGTTGTGCAGGTTTAATTGAAGATTAAAGAAGATTTGAAGACGAAGAAGATTTCTTATTGGTTTCTCATATCTTTGTGTTGCACAAACCTTGATCGGCTGGGATCCAACTAGAATCATATTTATTCGATTGATAGTTGTGTGAGATCGGTAACGCCTAATAGTTCTCTTGATATCTATTTTGATTGTTACAAATCCGAATCTTATTACTTCGGTAATAGAGATTTGATTGATCTAACCAGGCAAAGGAGTTTATTAGCTTAACGGAAGAGCTTCTACATATGACATGAGATATCTTGTCTTAAATAATCAATAGAGTTGTTACCAAACAGATTTGTTGTTCCTTTACTATTTGTAATACGATCCAAAGGAATTGATATAGTGCGTGCACTCATCGAAGTCGGAAGCGCAGAGATACTGAGGAAACTAAGTGAACTAGGGGTAGTTGCTTGGTCTCAACTATATGATGTTGGTTTAGATTTTGTATAGCGTCTTAATTCTGAGAGTTCAATTCTTAACTTGGTCCCGGGGTTTTTCTGCATTTGCAATTTTCCTCGTTAACAAAATCTTGTTGTGTCATTTACTTTTCCTTTTCGCAATTATAATTGTTGTTATTATAATTTAAAGTAAATTACACAAACGTTAACTCCGCTTACTTGATAGTGATCCTATAAAGTTTGGTTAAGTGCGAACCTATTATCAAGTAATCACGTACACTTTGGTAGTCGTATTGTCTCGATCTCGTATCAATAGACAATCACACAAAGTGTGAATACCGATTTTTAGTATTGTCTCAACTTTGTCCATAGACAATCACTTTCGGTAAGAGGACTTATATGTGGATAAATAAAAGATTGTGGTGTATTTGGGTACCCTCGTCTTTTCAACAATTACCTATGATTACAAAAAAATATGATACAAACCTCATTAACATCAACTCAGGTGTTAACTATGGAGGAACCAACTAAAGACTATGGTTCCACGATAGCTTAGGTTTCTTTTGAATTTTTCTCAAAATCTCATTAGAGAATCCAAAACTTGTGGAACTAATTATAAATTTCTCAAGGATTCATTGGAATTTATTCTGAATGATTTGGGTTGACAATTCAATGGTATATTTCTTACAAGCTTAATACCGATATTTTTAAAACATATAACATTGGAAGATATAAGCCATAATGAAAAATGGTTGCACTTATTAAACACTCATAGTATGTCATGAATTCTTTGTTTTAAATCAATATTGTATAAGTGATGGTTCGGTAAAAATCTTATGATATACCATGAGAAAAATTATCTCAAAAAATAAAGAAAAACATTTAGCTGATTAGTTTCACCGTAACCAAAATCTTCCTAAGTACCCAAAATTTTGTCAATGCATCCTAAAATGAATGATTAGTATACCCAAAATAATGTCAATGTATCCCACGATGAATGTTTAGTATTATAAATTTTAGGGTGGATCCACTTACTCTTTCATTTTAAGACTATCTTAGATTTGGACGACATCCTATTTGAATAAAACCTAAACGGTAACAGATTTGAAGACAATATCTTGGGGATATGTTCCTTTACAAATCTATATATTCCTACATAAAAATGTGCCCACTCAAATACATCTACTACTTTGAAAATCACTCGTTAAAAATCAACGGATTTTCAACCGTTGAATTTATGGTTGGTACAAATAGTGAGTACTGGTGTTTCGGAATGCCTTCAATTTTAGCAGGTATATAAAGCTTTGTAAGAGGAACATTCTGTAAACTATTTGAAATCGCGGGGGTACCAAAATACACCACCAACTTTTTCTTAGGCGATCTGTATGGACAAACTCAATACAACTCCGAGAGTTCAACTCAATCAAGGAATACTATCTAGAGTTATCTCTCTCTCTCTCTCTCTTGTGATTAGAAAATTTATAGAATCAAGTCTGTGAACCTAATTACAAAGAGATTACCTGGATGGTACCAAAGACCAATGTCCAAGAATCAATCAAGTCATATCTAACAAACTAGGTCAGATGTATCTACTATGATTAATTAACGCACAACCTGTGATATTTCAATTATAAAGATAAACAATATAGTGCGGAAAAAGAAATAACATAGACACTGAAAAAATGGGGGTCTAACAACCTCACCCAATATTTCGCTTAGCAATCTGTATGGACTAACTCCAATATACTTTTAAGAGAATCAACTAGACAGTCAGACTCAATCTTAATAAAAAGTATATCAAAGAGTTATATCTCAATTTCTCGATTCAATCCCAACTCAAACAAATAGAAATCTGCGAGTCTGATTGAATACAAGATAAATAAACTTGAACGGTACCAAAGACCAATGTTTAAGGATCAATCAATTCCAATCAACAACCAAAGGTTGGATTCACCAATTGATCAATGCAAACGCACAACCTGTGATATTTCAATTATATAACAAATATAATGCTGAAAAGAAATAACACAGACAACAGAAGTTTTGTTAACGAGGAAACCGCAAATGCATAAAAACCCCGGGACCTAGTCCAGATTGAACACCACACTGTATTAAGCCGCTACAGACACTAGCCTACTACAAACAAACTTTGATCTGGACTGTAGTTGAACCCCAATCAATCTCACACCGATTCAAGGTACAGTTGCGCTCCTTACGTCTCTGATCCCAGTAAGATACTACACACTTGATTCCCTTAGCTGATCTCACCCACAACTAAGAGTTGCTACGACCCAAAGTCGAAGACTTTAATAAACAAATCTGTATCACACAGAAAAGTCTACAGGAATAGATAAATCTGTCTCCCACAGAAATACCTACGAGTTTTGTTTCGTCTTTTGATAAATCATGGTGAAAAGGAATCAATCGATAACCCGGACTTATATTCCCGAAGAACAACCTAGAATTATCAATCAACTCACAATAATCTTAATCGACTGGCGAAACAAGATATTGCGGAATCACAAACGATGAGACGAAGATGTTTTTGACTACTTTTCTATCTTTCCTATCGGAAAAATTAATCTCAAGCCAATCTTACGATTGCACTCAATCACTATAGAAACAGCAAGATCAGATCACGCAACTACAGAGAAAATAGTTGGGTCTGGCTTCACAATCCCAACGAAGTCTTTAAGTCGTTAACCTACAGGGTTTCGGTAGAAACCTAAGGTTAAAGGAGAATCGATTCTATCTTATACAACTAGTATCACACAGGAGGTGTGGGGATTAGGTTTCCCAGTTGCTAGAGTTCTCCTTTATATAGTCTCCAAATCAAGGTTTGCAATCTAAGTTACCTTGGTAACAAAGCATTCAATATTCACCGTTAGATGAAAACCTGATTAGATTCAAACTAATATCTTTCAACCGTTAGATCGAACTTAGCTTGTTATACACAAATGAAATGCACGTTCATTTAGGTTTGTGTAACCGTACCTAAACGTGTACACCTAGTTGGTTCAACAGTAGTTAACCAAATGGTTAGCCATATGAGCACTTTTATATCAACCATATTCATCTTCACAATAACTAGTTCAAATGACTCAAAAGAACTAGTTAGAGAGTTGTTCAATTGCTTAGATCTCATAGAAGTATACAAGACACAATTGAAGCAAAAACGATTTTGATTCACTCGAATCGATTCATGAACTTTATAGCCACGGTTTGCAAATATGCATTCCTTAGTTTATATAAGTTTAAGTTCACGAATAAACCGTTTTTAGAAAATAACCCACTCAATTACGCATACCGGTACGCATACTTAAGTACCCGGATTGAGTTTGTTTTCAGTTCACAAACTCTAGCAGAAATTCACGGGATGTGAACTTCCGGCAGTACGCGTATAGGTATGCGGAATTTAGTTCCGGTTATCCTGAGCAGCAAAGTATGCATACTTTGGTTCAAGGATTTTGGACTTACACACGTATGAGTTCACATACAGTATTTATATCCATTCAAGGTTATATATTCTAAACTCTCATTTCAATCATTGAAACATTCTTAGAGGATGTTAAATAGAGGTTATTTACACACTATTTTTCATCAAAGCGATTTTAAAGATATTGAAATAACCAACATGACTTTCGTCACTTGTAAAGATGAACTTGGCCAAAGCGAAAGCTTACCAACACATATTTCGAGAAATAGATAAGCGAGATAAACTCGGATCGAAATATCAAATGTGTATAATCGAAGTCTATATAGCAATACGACTTTTGTCTCAAGATAGGAGATAGAGTAGATATACTTTTTGAGTGATAGATAAGTTCAAGTCTCCACATACCTTTTAGTCGATGAAGTTCCACCAGTTCATCGAGTAGTTCTTCTTCTTTGTATGATGAACGCCGTGGAGTCTAGACCTCAACTACACTTTCTATCCTAGTCCGAGATTTAGCTATAAGTAGACTATAAATCAAGACTTATAGTTTTGGCAACTAAACTTGACAAACAAGCTTGAGATAGCAACGCTTGCGAGTTCGACCGAGCAATGCTCTAACAGACACCAGAAGTTTTGTTAACGAGGAAACCGAAAATGCATAAAAACCACGGGACCTAGTCCAGATTGAACACCAAACTGTATTAAGCTGCTACAGACACTAGCATACTACCAATTAACTTCGGACCGGAATGTAGTTGAGACATAATCGAGTCTCCCACTGATTAAGGTACAGTCGCGCTCCTTACGCCTCTTGAATCCCAACAGGTCTCTGCGCAATTGATTCCCTTAGGTGACGTCACACCAACTAAGAGTTGCTTCAACTCAATTGAAGACTTTGAACTAATCTTCCTCCCACAGTTTAAGCCTATATGTGATTTCCTTTATAATCAAAAAGTTTTATCAAAGGTGGGGGAAATCGATAGCAATAGACAGAGTCTAGCTAACCTCAAAATATGGACTTATGCAACTTGAAGTACGGCCTAGATTATTATTCACCTCACAAGTATAAAACTTGTGGAATCAACAAAGTTTGAGACGAAGAGAACTTTGATGATTTCTATCTATCTTAATCAAGTGAGCATCTCAACAATCGATCAAGATCAAGATACTCGAGTTATTAAGAAAAGATAACGGGACCTGGCTTCACGAATCCCTATGAAGTCTTTGTAGTCGCTAAACCATAAAAGGGTTAGGAAGAGGACGACTCTAGTTACAACTAGGACACACCAAAGTAGTGTCGGGATTCAAAAATCCCAGTTGCTTGAAGTTACTTTTTTATAGACATTCAAAGCATAGGTTGCTTTAGGTTTAAGCTAAGATAGCTTTGGAACCAAGCAAATAATATCCACCATTAGATGAATCTTTGAATATGATTTACATAAACAAGATATACACTCTGGTTAGGTGAAACTGTAACCGAACCGTATATAAATACAATGTTCAAGGTGGTTAGCCGAAACTAGCCGATTTGAACTAAAAATCTTAATACTCATTTTCATGAACACTTAAGACATTAACCTTGAGTCACAATTATGTGATCAAATAATTCTAGCGTTTTTAGAGAATTGATCAAATGCTAATTATAACGAAGAAATAATTTAATCGCACTTGAAAATAATCGACATATTGTTAGTAGATGCACAAAGTACAAATAACATAGACGATCGTGACTCAGGTCAATCAGAGTACATGTACCGGTTTGTGAGATAATAAGCCAAACAAAGTTCCGGAGTTCACAAAACTATTTAGGTATTCGTACCGGTATGTGTACCTTAAGACCATAACCGGTTCTAGAGTCCACATAACTATTTTGGTTTGCATACTGGTATGGATACACAACCGAGTTCAAGAACACATAACTATTTTGGTACGTGTACCGGTATAGATACTAAACCGGTTTTGTGACCACAGTTCCTTTACGGTTTTCATACGGGTATGTGTACCGATCCGGTTCACGAGTTAGACAGATTTTCACATGATGTGAATAAGGATATACGTACCAAAAATCTGCAAGTCGACATATAGTTACTCCCCTACGTGTACAAGTACATGTAATACGGCTTGTACAAGTACATGTAATACGGCTTCAGACCTAAAACAGTTTTCCCAGTTTGTAAGACTGACAACACTGTCTTGTATCCGAATCTATAGTAGTTTTATATTTCTCTCTAAATCAATTTGAAACAATCCTGAATAACATCAATGACACATATCACTGATGTTATTTTCGAATGATAAAACTTGAATCATGATTTTGATTCCGAACAGTAAATTGAACTTAACCGAAATTCATCAAGTATGAACAAATGTTTATTAGGCTTAGTCATTATATTTCGAGAAGTCCCTTAACTTGGTAATTAGTTCTCGACTCGAAATTCTGTATATGCATGATAGTCTAATTAGTTACGTGACAGTGTCTCAAAGATAGAAAAGTGAATATAACTTGAGAAATAGGCGGTTCAGTCTTCACTTACCTTTTGTTGATGAAGTTCTCCAAAAGCTTCGGTTGATCTTTTCCTTCAAACGGTAGAACACAATGATGACTGTCGTGATCCAATATTTCTCAACTACATTTCTATCCTAGTCCGAGACTTAACTAATTGTAGATTAGAAATCAAGATATAGTTTTGACAACTAAATTTGACAACAAGCGTGAGATAGCAACACTTGTGAGTTCGACCGAGAAATGCTCTAACAAATTAAATTTAATAGAATATTGTCACCCATTTTGACTTAATCAGGAAAGGTATACTCAGAGTGAAAGTGAAGACAAGAGAGATCATTAGTAATATGACAATTTTGATTGAGAAACATAGTCATGGGGAGTGGTTGAAGGTGGTTGGTGACGAGGAGGACAAAAAATATTATTGTTACATTTCCATCATTCAGAAGCTTCGTGATTCGTACGACAACATAACTACATATTATATTTGGATGATTAGAATTACATTGATACTGTGATTTTCTATTACCATTACCATTCCTTAGTTCAAATGAAAAATATAAGGAGGGTAGGCAAGATTCAGTTTGTGCTACAATAATAGCCGTCAGTTGAGAAAAAAGAATTTTTGTTTATTGACCCATACATAACTCAAATGTAAGCAGGTATGTAAGAAAATCTTCAATTTTCATGAAACTCATCGTCGTAAGTAGTTACAGAAGTAACGATGGCATCATATATATGAAGTGCCTAACCCAGTAAGAAAACAATGATTATATTTTGTATCGGTAACAGTAGCTACTGTAGCAGCAAGACTATCAACAATATCACGAGCAACATCAATATATGCTCGCATATAGTAAGACAACCTTCCTTCAAAGCATGGAGCTCGCATTGAAGATGATGAATGTGAGCATCAAATTTAGAACAAATTAACAGAGATTCAAGTGAAGACAAACTTCTTTAGAGGTAGTAAAACGATGAACTTGACGTAGAACATTAAGAGTAGGGATGGTATTAACCAACTAAAAAGCATATTCTCTTGTTTTGTCCAAGGAAGAAATTGAGCATTAGAGGGATTTGTCTTCAAGAGTTGGTTGGGGACAAGGTTTTTCACCAGTAAGATAACCATCTAGATCGTAACCATGGAGATAAGGTAAAAATTGTGCACGTCACAAAGAGTAATTTGTGTTATCTAACTTTACAGTAATAATATGGTGAGGTTGTGAGAATAGGGAAGACATATTAGGTAAACCAAAAGAAGAAGAAGATGATGAAGAAGAAAAAATCAAACACAAATTAGTATCCATATGAGAAGATCGAAGAGGATGATACCAAGATAAGTTTACCTGGGTATACAATTCTAGTGTAAGAAGTGAATAAGAGAATTAACTTAAAACATAAGTTTATTATTGATCAAAATTTCTCACTGTTAGACACAAAAGAGACTCGATATAAATACAGGAGGTTCTTGGTCATCAAGACAAGAGTATTCTCTAAGTTATGATTTTCTAATACACGAGTATTACCAAAGAGAACAAACTATCAATTGAGAAACTAACGTGTACAATCTTGGGAATCAAGTAATGTTTTACACATACGGGACGTTAACATTGAGAGATTTAATTGTTTTTCGAGTGACGGTTCATGTAAAAACCAGTTACATAATGTCCAAAATATATAAATATTTTTTTTCTTTCTTGTTCAGTGATATTTTGATTATATTTTTTTTTTGTTAATATTATTTAAATGATGAATAATATTTTTTTTATATTTTTTTCTTGCTACCCTGGCTATCAAGGATGATGGGTTGGGCATTTATACTATGGCTAACACTCGCACCTACTTTTATCTTGCTTCTCAGAGTCAAACTACCCCTGTGCGGAAGGTTATACTTGGCAGTTTATTCTCAACAGATAATGGTGTTACCTATCAGTCGGCTCTTCAGAATTTCACCCAGGTATGCGATTTGACTTCTTCTTATTGCTTCGATGATACTTCCCCCCCTTCTATGCACTCCTTGGAAGTCACTTATTTTGATGCAGTTAAGAAGCAAATCCCTGTCCAATTTACTTTATCTGCAAGAGATTCTGTTATGTGGCAATGTAATCAGATCAAACATGCTCAAGATTATAATTTGTCCATTTCTATCAGTGGGTTAGATCAATGCCTCGGTCCTAGACATTTCAGGGTTGTTGTTTGTTATCTCCTTAGTATCCCTTTGTTTGTGAAAGATGGTTTGTGCTCTTGTTGTAATAGACCTATAGATATTTTTGTTGATCATGCACTTCATTGTGCTAATGACGTTGGGATTAAGTTTCGTCATGAATTAGTCCGTGATGTCATTGCGGATATTTGTTACAAGGCTGGTGTTCCTGCACGCAAAGAAGTTGCTTTGGGGTTTTCGTCAGTGATAACAAGGATTTACGCCCAGCAGACATCCTTGTCCTTAACTGGGAAAATGGTCAAGACGTTTGTATGGATGTTACAGGTGTGTCTCCTTTCACTGGTGATGGAGTTCGTGCTTTCATCCCTGGCCAGGCCATTTCGAAAGCTATTTCACGTAAGCGTTCTAAATACTTGAATGAATGCATTACACATGGTTATGGTTTAGGTGTTTTAGCTTTCACTACTTTAGGGGAGCTTAGCGAAGATACTGTATGTTTTTTCAAGCATCTGAAAAATTGCTTAGGTAGTAATGATGCTGGTAGTGGTCTTGGTAGCTTTATTTTTCATAGATTAGGCATTGGTATTCAAAAAGGTGTTGGTGCCCAGCTTGTTGCTCGGCTGCCAACCAAAAACCCTAGTGTGTAATTTTACTACATTTTTATGATGAATTATACTTTTGTTTTCAATTATTTTCTATTTGGCCAGGTTTCTTTCTTCGTCATCCCACATCGTGAGAGAAGTAATCTAGTTATTTAAACATATGTTAGTTCCCCATATGTTTATAACTTAGTTGTTTTGATTATAATGTTTTTAGGTAATAAATATATTATAACTAAACACATATACAAATCCTCTTCTCCCAAAGATTACAATGGTCGGTATCTCCACTGGTGAAACAAGGCACGCGAGTAGATCTAGTTTGAAGAAGACCATGGAAGATATGACAAAGAAGTTGGAGGAGACAAGAGTAACGACAACAACGATAAACATATCGAAGTCAAATAGGAAGAAAGAGACCCTCTCTTCGTTTCTAATGTAGGAGATTACTACTCAGGTTTGGCTAAGATCGGCTCCTCACACTGGGTATGTGCAAGAAGTAATTGAATGATTACAACTCAGGTTCACCGTACTACTCTGTAGGTAGAACTTAGTATGTAAATTAACCTAACATGTATGGTTAACAAGGTTATTCATTGATCATCACCTATATTTTTGTATGTTTGTCGCTTGGCAATTACATTGAGGTAAATTTTGCTGAATCTTTAAGACTAAGCTTTCATTGTCTTTTCCACCATTAATGTAGCGCATTTAACAAAAAAAAATTAACAGTTACTTGCCAATAATTTAAAATTAAACACTTCAAAATCAAGTACTGCGTAGAATCTATAATTAAGGAGTATAAATACTAAAGATGAAGTACAAAAATAGGGGCACAGTTATCCTGGCCTGGTTATCCGTATGACACAATGATATATCGCTACTGTTTGGGGATATATTTGTTTATAATAAGAGACCCCCAAAAGTACCACATGCCATGTCTACAATCAATCTAATTTGTGGTTAAGCCATGTCATCAGATCAATCCATGTCACCACCAGACTTTGCCAACTCATCCGAACCAAAGAGTTGCAACCATTGTACCAAAGGTCACTTTTGAACAGCTACAAATATGCTATTGAGGATATTTTTTTCATTTGTAAAACACTAAAAGTCGTGAAACATCACGTTTATTGAAGATAAATAATCCAAACAAAATATATGATATTGATTGTCTATATGTTCTGTTTTAAAAAAAAGGGAAAAAAAGGCAGAAAAACTTACATTCAAAGAACATCACCCCATTTTTAACAATGGAAGAAACGGGTATGGATTCAAGGAGAAGCAATTTTGTAGCATAAAACAACGAAGGGGAAGGAAGAAAAGCAACGAATATCATCGAATTAGGTCGTAGTATGTTTTCTCTCTATTAAAAAAGCAACTTAAACAACCAGTCATCTAACAGTCACGTGGGCATATTGGTTTTACCTAATAGACACGTCTAATTAATGGTCATAAGTTGTTACCTATCAGTCAAAAGACGTGTCTTTCACATATATGGTGATGTTTGCAAAATGAGAAGATATGCTTCCTTCTTATAAGCCCTTCAGGCTTTTGGGATGCCACTCTTCAGTTGCATAAATAATATGTTAGAAAATATACACAACACTTCGATGAAATTGATATTTTGCAACAAACTCTTCTTCTTTTTTGTCGTCTTCTCCTATTCAATCACAAAGTTAAAAAAGATTCCAACCAATATTACGAAAAACCTATTTCTAACACTATGAATTATATTTACTGAGAGCATATACCTGGATCACTCTCACAACCAGACATGGAAATGTATCTTGAAATGGGAGAAGATTTATTGCTTTATGGATTATTTTAGAAATGAAGACTCAATTTCATCAGTGAAAGTAGTTTGTAACGAAATGATGCTGTTAGAATTTCATGAGTATATATTTATGTTAAGAATTTTTGTTACATTCCAAGAGGTAAACCATAATTTCCTTCAATTTTTGAAGCAAGTATCACCAAAGAAACCTAAAGCATTTCAAGTTTCATATGCGCCTAAGATGGGTCACATTGAATGTCTTCGTGGAAGGCAATGTTTAACATTTCATTATTTGGAGTTATAACCCAACTTTTGTGGATATGATACAAGAATTGCAAGTTAATCCTTACAAAAATCTCAAGGAAAGCCACCAAAGGTTCAGTGCGACAACAGTAAGGTAATTCTACCAGTTAGTTACAATCAGTTTTCTTTTGATTATCTCTTCTCTTCCTATATTCATATAAACATTTCATGCATATGCATATAATACATTCAAAGAACATCACCCCATTTCTAACAGTGGAGGAAACGAGGTATGATCGCTTCAAAGAGAAGCAATTTTGTAGTATAATACAACGAAGGAAGAAACGCGACGAATAGCAGCGATTTGGGTCGTAGTGTAATATAACGAAGGAAGAAGCACAAGGAATTTGTCGACCCCTGGTAAGTTGTATTTAATAATACTGTACGTAATTTTATAGAAGCCCTCACCACTTTTCGAAAAAAATAAAATTTGTCACAGTTTTCTTGGCACATATACTGGTTGATCAACTTATTGGCGTGTTTTATTTCGTATAACCAAATTATTTAAAATTTCTGACAAGCAAAAGTGGAAAAAAAATGTTCAAATGGATGAAATGATCTAGAAGATAATACTGTCAATTGACTCTAAACCCCTGTACTTGATGTTTGGTGTCATCTGTCACCATTGAGGTCTATTAGTCTGTTTTTTTTTATTCTTCATTCTCATCTAGGTACGAAGAACGTCCACATAATGTTTTGTTGTATACATTTTTGTATTGTGACAAATTGATAACAATTACTTTATTGTTTCATCCTACACTTATCCGAGGGATTTCGACGTTTACTTATTAGTGTTACCGTAACAATATATAGAGGTACAACATTATACATACTGTAATATTTCCAGTTACGAACTCCAAAATTGGTAGTTTTTTGAGGCCATTCATCCGGTGCGCGGGTTAGGGGCTTGTTTATATGATTAAAGAAGTTTACCATGTTTAACTAACTGGAATTTATCCAAAAATAACGAAAGTAACTGTGGTTATATATACATTGATTATAAGCATTATTTGTCCAAACAATTTTTCTTTGTCAAAGAACAATTAATTGGGGGATACATAAACTAATTGGGGGATATTTTTACTGTAGCTGACAGCATCATTTTTCAATGATGCCGGCATGGTCGATGGATTGCCGGCATTGTAAAACCATGTCGGCAGCTACAATGAAATATCCTCCAATTAGTTTATGTATCCCCAATTGCATGTTCTTGTCAAAACTATATAAGATTAACGAAATAAGAGAATTTATGGATTGAAAATAAAAATTACTAAAACACAGTGGGGCAAAAAAAAAAACCCTTTAATCTCAAAGAAACGGAGTAAAAGATAAACAAAGTAAAAGACTAAAATATAAAACGTGACGAATACAAGTCAGAAGATTTCAACTTATGCTTCAAAAAGAAAAGAAAAAAGTTCAACTTCAATTTTTCTTTTGCATTTCAAGATTTATTTCCTACAAAAACAAAAGAAGAGTTCTTACATAGCAGGCAAGCGAGCAAAAAGCTGCGCCGCAAGCCCTTTTTGAATTGCAAAGCCTATCCTTTTAAAAACAAACTCTCTCGAACCGGGGGTCATGACATTACTGTGCATGACTCTCTGGACTCTTTTGAGGAGTCCAACCGCCTCTGGAGCCAAGAAACCAAAAGTATCAAAAGCAAAGGGGATAAAAGTGTGTCCATTATCGATGCATGCTTTCTCATGCTTCGCTATCTTACCTGAGGCAGCCCTCAGTGCTGCTTGGCCAACTGTAAAGGTACTATGCCCAATGTCTACTAACGGAGAAACCCCAGTGAGGTCAACACATGCGTGTTTGCCATTAGCCCATCCAAAAATAAGTACGCCTGCTGGCCTGAGTGTGGATCTTCCCTCCAGTGGGTTTGTCAAAAAGTTGACGGCCACTTCTTTCTTTGCTGAAATACCCGCTTTCCATAACACATCATATAAGGTATCTCTCACATGATCATGTCTATACTTAAAACCAGGATTTACCTTACAATGGACTGCATGTTCCCCATATGTGTCTAAGTATCATATGAAGCAAGCAGGGCAGCGTGAATCAGAAGGGTATAAAGGGATCATTAACCTGTACTTAAGGATGGATCGGTACTCCACGGGTGACATCTTCTGTCCAAGTCCCTCAATCGGAATAACAAGAAGGGAGTCTTGGGCATGTCCTGCTCGTAAGCAACCAAAGACAGCTTTCTGCATGTCTGATAACTCGTAATCTTGATCCATGTCTTTAACCACTTTACCAAAAAGAGCACTCGCCAGGTTACTTTGTGCTTTAAGGTGGGCGGTGTCCTTACTAGTGAAGCTGCTAAAGTCATAATCAGGAAGAGTTACTTGTAATGCCTCCAAAGCTTTATGAAAATTATCATCCATGCATTCCACTCCACCATCCCTTAATATGTGATCTTGTAAACCCCGGGATTGCACACGCGATGCAAGAAAGGCATAATATGACGCCTCTTTAGCGGTGTATAAGCCAAGGCCTCCATATCTAATAGGTAGGGTGGATAACCTCCAATGTAGATCCCCAAAAAAAGGACCTCCTCAAACCACAATACCCTCTACCACCTCCCTCAATCCTCTATTAAAAATATCTGCTGCTTCTGTAGTGTATTCTGGATAGCAAATACGAATCCCAAAGAGCAGCTTGGAGATGCCCATACATGCACGAAGGAGTAACAATTCACTTTGAGGATCTCGGAGCTTGGATAAAACTTGCATTAAATCTACTGCCTTCTCAGCTCTCTTAATGGCAAGTCCCTTCACAAACCCATCATCAAGGCTAACCTCCCCTCCCAATAGTTTGACCCCATCACCTGGCCTTAAGATTCCAGCAGGGAACATCCCATCTCTTACCTTTCGCCCATCACAGGAAGGCCAAAAGAATTATGTTTTCTTAATATTCAATATAAGCCCCAGCTCAGACCCTTCTGTCTGGACAATCGTGAGTGCCTTGGCCACTTCTACAGTGTCACCAATAATAGTACCATCAGCAAGGTACCAAGCCTGTAGGGATAGTGTGCACTGTTCATTTATCTTTGCTATAAGCTGATGAAGCACCAAAGCAAACAACAATGGCCCCAAAGGGTCTCCTTGTTGTACTCCTGTAGACGAATAAATATAATAGTCTCCCACATACAATCTTGCAGGTTGTCCATACAAGTATTCAACCCACGACGTTATAGATGGACATAACTTATGCACCTCAAGAAGCATGGTTGTTCGGTCGACTAAATTAAAAGCATTTGTAAAGTCCACAGTTAACATGGTAAGGCTAGCATCTGTATGATGTTTACTGACATACCTGTTCACAGCGTGTAAAATTTCCTCAGCACCTCCTGAGACACCTACACCGAACTGAAAGTCCTTTTAAGTAAGTTGTCATGTCTTTGCCAACCCTCTTCATTGCTACCTTGGACACAAGACGACGCCAAATCGTCCCAACAACAATAGGATGATTTGATATTTTTTGATATTAAATTGAGTAAGATTTGATATATTTTTTTCGAATGATTCTATCGGTGTGAAACCACAGGCATAGTGTCTAAAATCATTTCTCTTTGCATTTTTTTCTTTTTTTGGGTAGATATATATATAACAAAATAAAATTATGTCTTTCGAATTTTTGGTGGGACCATTCTCATGTACATGGTCCATGACATTTTGGTAATATTTTCTTAATACAAAAATAATATGATGATCAGGAAACCAATGGAGAAATTTGGATTTTACAATCACACTCTCTTGGAGAGAATAATCCATTGTGAACTGGGTTTAGTATCAATGACAAGACATGTTATATGTAGGATGTTGTGCTCCAATTCCATCTTCGTATTCGTATATAAATAAAGATGATTTTGCAGAACTTATTACATTGATCAAATGGAGAAGAAACAAACAAGAACCGGTTCATCTCTTTTCACGTCTCCAAGAACATGCATTATGGAATCCTTTCCGCGAATGCTTCTTATTTTCATATAACTTTATATGGATCATGCAACTTTACCTCATTTTATCTCTGCTTATAATAGTGATAATTAAGCAAAAATAGTTTTAGCTAGTACTAAAGAGGAACGGTAACAACAATTTTTGGCTATATGTTTGTCGAGGTCTTTAAAGGTTATTGATGAGGTTGATTATCATAGCAAAGCAAACTCTAACCCTAAAGTTCAAACACAGAAGATTTCTCTCTTTGATTATCAGCACAACAAAGTCACGGCGGCCGATTTCAACATCTTCAACAACTGATACAACATATTTGCAGCACGATGATTGTTCCTCTCAGAAAAGTTTGATTGAGTTTTCCTCAATTTTCTTCCGCCTACTTCATCTAATCTGAGTACATAGTGAAAGAAAGAAATATAATCCAAACCCTAATCCTAAAATTCAACAGAGCAAACAGATCGGCCTCTCTCATGTTCTTCTTCATCAAGATCCATCATCGATGGAAACCAAAACATCAAAAGTAACTTGCATATCACAATGATTTGTCCTCTCAGATAAACCTATCATTTTCAGCTGCATTCTTAAACATCTTATGCTCTAGGTAGCTCATGGCGTAATCCTACTCGGTCTCTAGCGAAATTCAATTTCTTTACAATACTCAAGTTGTTCCACCACTTGAACGAGAATGGCATAGTAGTACAAGTAGTACATTAAGACACTGCAATTAGTGGGCCACATGCACTAAAAATTATACGTAATAGTCAACAGTCATCATGCCTAAGTTCCATCTCGTGTTGAGCCTGAACCATGGTGAAATTAGTCAATTCAAGAAGAAGAGGATTCACATATTTTTGAGACTCACATGTCTCGATGAAAAACCTAGCTTCTGTTCTTGAACCTTCTGGTGAATTTGTGTCTCTAAGGAGAAACGAATTTCTGTAGTAATTAAGGTTAACATTAATATTGACTTTGTCGCTTCCATTGTCTAATAAATGTATTTTTGTGAGGAGTATGGTTTCTCTTAGGATACTCTCCCCTTCAAAAAGAAGATGTGTTACTTAAAATAAGACTAATAAAACTTTAACCTCGAAGACTCATAAAAGATTAAAAAAATAAATTAAGAGATAAAAAAAATGCAAAAAAAAAAAAAAAAAAAATTAAGAAGCAAAATTGAGTTTCTTATCTTTGATCTATATTTCAGTTTTGTTATATCTGATTGAGTAAAATTGTAGCTTAATTAGCATTCTTTGAATTGATTTATTTATGGGACGGGATCCCTCAACAAATCGTTTTGACAAAATGTTTTGACAAAATGTTTTGACAAAATATCTCCACCATCCCTTAATATGCATCTGACGGTTTTAGAATACGTTGAGTTGGCAACCATTGTCCGAACTTTTTTCGGCTCCTCGCAAGCCAAGCCAGTAATTTAATTACCTTAAATTACTTTCTCTCTCTACGTTACAGATTTCCATTGAAAAAAAAATTAAATTACTTCTTAAGATTTTAGGATCAATCTCTCTGTGTACTTGAGGAATTGATTATAATATCTTCAATTCTTTTAGTTTTCCACATCTCACTTTGTTTTGAGGAATTGAGGAAGTCAACCAGTAATCATCCTTTGCAAAATATGAACACTTTCGTTTGATCAGACCAAGTAATCATCATCTGCAAAATAAAAGAAGTCATTTTTGGATCAGTTACGAATATATCATGAAAAAAAATATGAGTTCCTTCGTATTTTGCTAGATAATGTAAATCAACACCAGATAAACATCGTTACATATAATTCTTTCTGCTAGTTCGTAGACTGTTACTCGAGATGACGATGAAGATGACCTAATAATTGCCTATCGAGAAGGGAGTGAGTTACGGCTAAGTAAGAAAATATACTAATTTACTTTTTTTATCCAACTGAAGTTTTGGCTTGGCTTGGAGGAGCCGAGTAAAATTTGAACAATGGTTGCCAACTCAGCGAATTCCAAAACCATCGGATACATATAAAGGGATGGTGGAGATATTTTGTCAAAGCGTTTTGTTGAGGGATCCCGTCCCCATTCTTAACCCTAATTGACAAGTCAGTGCATCAGATACTTAATTAACAACCTTATATTATTAAAACTCTTACAAAGTTTAAATGTGTATCTTAAGAATTATGAGTCACTTGCTCATGATTCTTATTTCATTAAGTGAGATAGAATATAAAAACTGATTTTAAATGATACAATTAAGTGTGATTAACAAAACACAATAGAAACTCTATAAATTAATGTTGTTGGGACCACCAGAATTTATTAGTTAAACGAAATATTAATTAACCGATAAATTAATATTTATTAATTTATACATTAATTAATATCTTATTAACTTATAGATAAATTTAACTTTGATCAACAAATAACATAGGTTTAGGCAATTCGGATGAACAGTTAGACGGTGATATCAGTCAAGACTTGCAAAATTTGATTGAAAAGTTGGGTTATCGCAATGCAGTGAATGTCAATATGTCGTGAATATCTGGAAGAAGATGAAGTTACTCAATTGTTGACTGATGAAGAAATAATTAAGAGCGTTATGAGAATTGATAAAGATGGGAAAAAAGATGATGAAAGTTCTACAATAGATCGCCCTTCACGAAACGAGGTTGTTAAAGCGACAATCACATTAAATAATTTCTCATTGGTCTATGAGAAACAACACTAGAAATTCTTACGATAATAAGAAAAATTAGTTCAATGTGATATTGATTTTAACAAAAAACAAAAGACAACTGATTTATTTTTCTAGAAATCTTCATAAAACATTAGTGTATTCAATATATATATATCAATGCTTATACAACAGTAGTGTTCGTTGTGTCACGGGATGGCTGAGATACATCCATTCTTCTAACTAGCGGCTAGGATTTTCCCTCTCCCACTCAGTTTCTTCAAATATCTTTAGATCTAACGGCTTCATTGAAATTTCCATATTTCCTCTCCCGAAAAAACCTGCAATTAAAATTCGTCTCTCGGTTAAGTAGTATGATTGTTTTTGTAAACATTTGAAAGCAGAAAGGGTCATTTGGACTATCAACCTTTCTTTTTATTGCAGTCGATGGTGAGCAGGCACGATTCAAAACATTTTTCAACCAATCGTTTCTACTCCCACCAGTTACAATTTTTTTGTTGAACTATTGTGGAAAAGTTTTCAATCACAAATCATTAACCACGCCATTAAGTTTGAGATCGAGAGAAAGAGAGTGCCAGAAAATTTTATTTTAGGTTTATTAGGTTTTAAACTTTCAGACCTTCCTTCTACTTCTTCATCTAAGTTCAATTCAAGGAAGTGTTATGTGCAGCCGTGTAGTCAGCTAAAGATATTTGATAGTTCAGTCTCTAATTACTCCTATAGGTAATTAATTGATAAACCCTAACTTTTATTTTGGTTAACTGCTTTTAAATCCTTGCATGTGCCCCTTCGATTACCAGTTGAAGACAATTCTGATTTTTCTTCTTCCAATATCGGGGAAAGATGTTGTTTGCCTTAACTTTCTGAAGGATCATAAATGATGATGCGAGTTTTGGTTTCATGAGTCGTTTGTGGTTATTGCTGGGTGTTTTTCTTATATTGTGAGGTGATTAATTTACATGGTTAATCTTACTTGAAAATGATGTAACTATCTTTTGAGTTAAGATCTATGTAAGAGTTTGTTGAATGTTAATTTTCTGAGTAAAAAAATGATGAACTTGAACTGTTGAAGTTCGGAGAAGATACGAAGATTCACTTTAGTGGTTTTTTTTTAAGCTTTTGCGGAAAATAAGTTGATCTTTAATGGTTTAGTTTCATATGAATTTTTATTTATTTTTGGTGGTTTTTGATTACATATGTTAGGGTTCATTGCGAAACCGAACTTTAGGCTTTTGGTGAGAAACTGCAAGTATCCACTGCAAAACCTAAGTTTTCTTTAGCTAACACTGGGAATATTTTCTTTTTTAGAGGGACACAACCATCGGAACTGTAGATGCTCACTCTGGGTCCGTTCCACCCTAAGAACTCTCATTCACAGGCTTTGCATACTTGGAGTCAAACCTACTGAACATATCTTACAGGTAAACCATATTACACATGTTGAACTTATTTAGGTATCAACCGTTTCCATGATGTCGTCTTAATTTTGAAACCTTTTGATTCCTGATGTCGTTAGCGTGTTAAAAACTATCACTAATTTACAACAGCTTAATAGGTTTGGTGGAAAGGCATGTCCATGTGTGAATTGCCCTTGAAAATCTCAGGTATGCATTCCCCTGTGTATCTATCATTATATTTTGGAGCCTCCACGACTTCAGCTGCTTAGGATTTACCTAACTACAAAAATCCATTCCGTGTCAGGGGTTTGAAAATGAAGATTACACTTTGGGGTTCTGTGCTTATCAACTGTGGAACCCGATTGTGGATGACTTCAATGTAGGCCCTGTTGTGGTTGCCGTTTTGTGAAGGATTATCTACGTATATCTGTCCCATTCTCAAACATGTATTTTGATCGATATTTGTCACCTCATTAACCCTCAAAGAAATTATGCTTACCTGTTCGGTCTATTCTCTCTTCCATGAATGCCACCACAGTCACCAATTTTCATGATAGGTAAGCATTTTCCTTACAATCTGATTATGCACATTGAATTTTACACAACTTTCTTCATTTCGAGTTTACACTGTCTGTATGAGTATAGTGATGCTGAATTACCTATACTCATTCTGATGTTTACGCTATGTAAAAAAAAAACTATTTTTTGTGGTTAATAAATGTTTGGGTAGATATCTGATGATTACACCGTTGCAAGTTTGACACCCTTAGTTTGGCTGTATTCTTTTGAAATCACTCTTCATATGATTAATATCAGCTATTGTTACCTGCCAAAATAAGTTTTGAAAGCACGGTTTCTGCTTATAGTTTATCTTTTTCCGCCTAAGGATTAAAATTTGGTTATCGGTTGCAAAATTGATTGTAAAGTTTATTACTTTTGTCATTGCTTCCAACAGTTGTTTCACTCTAAGTATTACGATAGACAAAGAAGATTTTGCTGCAGCTGAAAAGGTTGTTAGAATTTGTGTATGCATCGTGTTGGCGTAGCCTTTGTATTATTCGCATCCCATTTTTGATGGTTGGATAGGAGACCGGAGGCCCGTCCCTCCCACTTCTCCTCACCCCGCACCCCACATGAAAAAAGGAAAGCTTCTATTGGGATTTTAGATTGTGATAATACAAAAACCTTTCCCGAGCTACTTTCTGTGAAATAGGATCCGATCACTCGGTTAGTTTATATATTAATTCTGATAAATTTCACCCTATTACAGATCGTTCAAATCATATTTTCCTTACCTATATAATACGTTTACAGGCAGCTGGAATCTTCATGTGTAACACCACTCCCTTCTGCTACCCATCCTCCATCTATATGATGGTTCTGATGATAGTTATGCTCCCATGGTGGGTATTTTCTTTTGAGCATCTGAACCAAGTTTATGATTATTTTTAAAAGAGAGGGAGATTTGTGAAATCCATTTTCAGTATTTGAATTTCTGATCTCCATTGATCTAAGAAAATACAAAGTGTGACTTGAAGATAGGCCATAAACAGTGGCGGTGGCTAAATTCAGATTTTACTCTTAGGTTATTCTTCCATATGTCAAAAATTATTTTTTGGGGTTCTTACTACTTGGCTAGCTGTGTTCATATCTCCACTCCTATGTATTGCACAAGCAATATTTGTTATAGTTCTCCAATGTATATCATGTATTGAGTACTGATTTGACTTACACTGTCCTTTTATGTAAGATTTCTTGGTTCTAAAATCTCTTTTTCTATGTTGATTTTCAATCCTTCTAATTTTTAGTTAATTTGTTTTTTATATCGCTCTCTCTTTGGTAACTTAGAACTGTTTCTGGAAGATATACATCAAATAGTAAAAGCATGCTGATTTCTTGGCTAAAATATGTACCATGGAATGATAGATTATGCCGTTACGACTACGGAGGATAAAGTGTTCTGTTTAATCCTTTTATGAGAAAGACCTAACTTCTCTGTATGTTGTCTTCTTACAGCGTGTGAAAAATATCAATGAAATGATGGTGACTAAGATGTACAAACTGTAAGTTTAAATTATTTTATTTTTTATCTTATGACTTCAGTAATTTCTCTATCTTGACATTTTGTAGTAAGCTGATGTTTCGTTGTAATCCTCTAAGTAGGTAATAGAGTTCTTCATCAGCTATTGACATTAAAAGTACAACGCAATAAGATAAAAAAAATGAAGACGGATGATTTTTTTCCCTGGGAAAATTGCGTTTAACCTTAAACGGTATAAACTCCATCATAGATTTTGTTCTAGAAAGTATCTGGAAATTTTATCTCATAAATGTACAGTTACAAACCTCCATATACAATTGATGGGACCTATGATAACATGATCAGCCAGTTTTATCTCCAGATTCGTGGTTGGTTAGTAGATATCTATAAATTTCGTAATTTGGTTTGTTTACAATTGATCACTTGATTTATTTTACACCGTCGATATTTTACCATTTGTTCATCTGAAACGGAACTTTAGTGTAGTGGTTGGGGATATGACATATTGATGAGAAGCGGAAGCTTATAATTGAAATTGATAAAATGAAATGATAAATAATCTACTAAATTAGTTTCTTCTACCCTTTAAATAAAGGAATAACCGAAAAATGGAGATTCTTCTCCTACAACTTATAGTTTCTCCCCAATATAAATTGGAAACTAAAAAGATACTAAAAGGCATCTAGTTGAATCTCTAGAATTAGATGATCTAATTCCACCTAGAGAACACAAATAGGGTTGAAGAAGAGAAAACTCTCATTCTCACAAATATGGTAAAACCAAGCTAAAACTCTGCCTTCTCTTACCTTATCTTTTCTAATTTACACTAGCTCCAAGGGCATATTCGGCATATTCAAAGTATTTCAAAGATAGAAGATAAGTGGTGCTCCAATATTGATATGGGACATCCACAATACATCACATATGATAGAGGAATTTGCGCTAATTATTTTGTTGAATACACCACTATCTTCTCTTCTTTAACTTTTCAAAGCAAGTAAATAAGATTTCTTCCACATCCATTTGCTTCTCAGTTCAAATTTTGGGCTTAATGGGTGCAATTATCTATTCGGTTCAAATTTTTCTATTGCTTATTGGTCGTTTTTGTTGAGAGGTGCATATAGTGACATGATACTCGATGGTGTACAACCACCAAGAGATTCATTACACTGAAAAGAGCGAGCTAGATTGCAAGACGCTTCTATTTTAAAGATCAGAAGGAAGCAATGGGTTTAGTACCAGAATGTAAGTATCATGAATGATAATTGTTTTACTTTTATGTTTGAGATTAATAAGAAGCTTAATTGGTTTCATCTTAGATAAGAAACATTGGGAAAATCTCATTTATATGGAGCAATAGACCTAACTATCAGAACAACAGTTAATGAAGCAATTCCCGAGATTTAGCTTTTGCTTGAAATTTTTCGATTAACGAAAGAATATTTTGCTGAACACCTGAACAACTTTCCGTTTGCTAAGGTTGTTTATGTAAATTCTTTGAGGTATAATATATTAAAGTGAGGGCATTAGGGAACCAGAACCCTATACTACTGTGAACTGTTCAATGTAAAATATGTAACTGCTGACCACTTTTACCACATTTCTTAAACGTGACTTGAATCGTTTGTCTATCTAAAAATGTTAGAAAGTGGATAAATGTAGAAATAAGGTTTATCCTAAATAAGAAATTGGGGAAAAGGAGGCTTGAAGGAACCCTCCTTGGTTAGTCAATTTCACTTTACCCTTTGCGCAGTGAAATTGGAAAAACCAAATTAGTGTTGTCAGAATAAGTAGTTCATCGTCACTAGATGATAATGCATGCAAAAGGTGATCAGATGTTGCCTATGACTGTAATATTAGCTAATAACGGTGGGAGGCGTAAAGATAGAGAGGACTTTAGTGATAAATGTAATATGATCTATTCATGCTCAGCCAGTTTGTAATTTTATTCCATGTTTATATACAGGTTCTGTAGTGAAGTCCTCTTAAGCTGTTGACAGGGAGTACGAACTCAGTTCCACAAATGCGGGCATAAGACGGAATGCGAATACCTGCTATAGAGCTCCATTAGTATGAGAAAAAATGTAAGAATATTTGTAAATTTTTAGGCTTCAATATGAACCCATCTTGGAGGAGTTTTCTCATATTGACCCGCAGAGAGAGACCCCTGAAAAATCTAAGATTAAGTAACTATGATTGATTTTGATTGAGAGTAGTTCCCAAATGCAAAAAAGATGGTTATACTTAACTCAATAATGGCACAAAACTAGAAATGGATGTACAAAAGTAGTTCCCAAATGCAAAAGTTTATTATGATTTTCTCTCTTTAAGCCTTCTCCCGTTAGAATTGTTGCCTTGCTACATTTAGTGTTTTCTTCGATTGATTACTTGCTGATGCTTCCAGCCTAATTGAAAATGAATATTTATGCTTGAAAAATGCTTCAAAAAAAATTTAAAAAAAAAAATATGCTTGAAAAAAAGTATTTTGGGCAAATCATCAATTTTACTACGCCACTACAGTTTACCGGAGGGTGATGCTTGGTGCTTGATTTTTCATCAATCGAGGGGATATGATTTTAGATTATTAATTCGAGTTTTGTTTTACTTCAATGGCTCTAGCTGATAAGATTTACTAAGTTCTCTATTTATTGCCACAATTAATACATTATTATATTTTCATTAACATGAATTTCAAATATATGGAAAAAAACCAGTATACCGAAACGAAATGAGTAATGTTTCAATAAATTGATCTGTGCTTTTAAAATGTTTGGCGCCCAAGATTAAGACAGTGTGAAATAGCCCATGCAGTTATGGCACGGGTCATTTCCTAGTATATATATATATAGTGGATTATTAATTTATAATTCATATGGGGTCTACATAAGTAATCAAAAATATATTAATTTATAATTTTAACGAATTATTAATTTGGCATGTTGTCCCGACTCAGGACCGGTTAAAAATATTATTTAAATTTTTTTATTAAATAATCAAGTATTAATTAATGGAGTTTCTATTGTATGATACAAACCTCATTAACATCAACTCATGCGTTAACTATGGAGGTACCAACTAAAGACTATGCTTCCACGGTAACATAGGTTTTTTCGAACTTTTTCCTAAACCTCATTAGGGAATCCAAAACTTGTAGAAATAATTATATAAATCTCTTAGGGATTCATTGGAATTTGATCGGAATGTTTTGGGTTGACAATTCACTGGTACATTTCTCACAAGCTTAATATGTATATTCCTAAGCCATAACGAAAAATGGTTGCAATTATTGAACACTCATAGTTTTTCATGAATTTTTCGTTTTAAATCAATATTGGGTAAGTGATGATCTTTAGAAATCTCATGATATACTCTGAGAAAAATTATCTCAAAAAATAAAGAGAAAAATCTAGCCGATTACCTTCCACATAACCAAGATCTGCCTAATGACCCAAAACATTGTCAATGTATCCCAAAATGAATGATTAGTAGATATACCCGAAATAATGTCAATATAGCCCACAATGAATGTTTAGTATTATAAATTTGAGGACGGTTCCACTTATTCTTTTATTCTCACACTATCGCACATTAAGACGACCCTTTATTTGAATAAAACCTAAATTGTAACAGATTTGAAACCAATATCTTGGGGATATGTTCCTTTATAAATCTCTATATTCCTATACAAAAAATGAGCACGTTCCGAGATGTATAATACCATCATCTACTATTTTGAAAATCAACCGTCAAAAGTCAACGAACTTTCAACCGTTGAATTTATGGTTGGTAGATGGTAAAGACTGGTGTTTCAGAAAGCCTTCATTTTCAGTATGTATATAAAGCTTCGTAAGAGGAACATTCTACTCAAAAAAATAAAGTCGCTCAAAGAGAGAGATATTATAAAAATAGAAGTGTGAGTAGATCTTCCCTCTATAAATTTAGACTAAATATGACAGTATCATCGGATAAACACTCATATCATATTAGAAGCTAACATTTTGAGGATACATTCCTCTAACAAAGCTTTATATACCTATCAAAAATGAGAGCGTTTTGAGATGGTAAAACTCAAAATATACCAATCTTAAACGTCGATTTTTAACGACTCATTATCAAAGTAGTATATAATGATGTTACACGTCTCAGGATACTATCACTTTCCGTATGAAAGTATAGCTTTGTAAACGAAACACATCCTACAATATTTGTTTCAAATCCGTTACTGAACGTCCAAAATATGAGGATACATCCCTCCCTCCTCTCCAATCTTTGACAAATAAAATGGGCAAGCAAGAAGTATTACCAAAACAATACAAAAAAGTGAACGTCAACAGCAGGGTTCGAACCTGCAAGGGACGAAGCCCAAAAGATTTCAAGTATGTCTCCTTAACCACTCGGACATTTTGACCTTGTTGATACATCAGCTGATGTATGCATATTTTAACCTCTTTCAAACTTGATGCTGTACCACCACATTGGGGACTGCGCCACCATGGAAATATGACACATCTCAGTCTTTGTGGGACAAATGGACAAGGTCGTGCGCCACCCAAGAGGCCAAAGAAATGTTGCCAGTCCTCCTCCTCAGACTCACAAGTGAAAAGAAAGACCACCAATGGACGGAGGATCAACACACAGCGGCGGTGGCGGTGCCGGTGGAAACAAAACTAATCCTGAATCATCATCATCTATGGATTCATCAAAAGTTACTTCTGTTGCTAAACAATTATCCACACTTATTAGTACTGGTCACCGTTTCGATTCTCGTCAGTTCAACCTCTGTGTTTCACTGGCCAGGTTCAATTTTTTTTTTTCTTTTTTTTTACTTTGTCCCCTAACTGTTTGGTTTATTATCTCTTAGAAATTATAATTTGACCCATGGTCATGTTTTTTTGAAATGCAGAGGTATTGATTATGCAATTGTAAATAATGAGATTCCAGATGGAGTTGATGAGTTGCCATCACTTTTTAAACAGGTAATTAGTCTTCGATTCCTTAATTTAGAAATGTTATTTGGTGAAGGGATTTATCAGCCTTACACCTTGTTTATGTCTATGTCTAGGTTTATGGACATAATAAGAATGGGATCTTACTTCAAGCAACTAATATGATGCTGATGGCTTCATTGAAGGTAATTTTTTTTGCTGAAATTCTCGAGTGGAGTTAATAATTAGATATATGGAAAGAAGTGCTGAGCATAATGATGTGTGGCATAACTGCCAAGCATGCACAGAGGCATCATCCGATGTCATTGAGCTCAATCGTTTTTATTAATTTTGTGTAAAATTACTCTTCTTTTTGCGGAATCTACTTGTGCATTTTGTTTGCAATAGGGTGATATAGACTTCGTGGACCATGATTTTTCTCCATAGTTTGACATGTTATGCTCTTTCGTTATTTGTTTGATAAGTGCATTCGTTACATTCTTTGTACTAAGACGGGATGATAAATATGCATTTAGAAGCTCTCTAGGGTACAGTGTGATGCAGACAAGATGATAATCTTGGATAAAAATGATAGTTCTTCTTGTCCTGATTTGGGGCAGTTAGTTTATTTGGTACTCCTACAAACTGGAAGCTTTCTCAGCTAAATAATATTGGCAATGCCAATTTTTCAAATTGTTTTATGTGTTACTGCATTTCATGTTTCATAAAAACTGAAAATATTTCTTTGGATAGTCACGGTAGCTGTTCAACTTGTTTATCTTATATGGTATTCGCATTTCGTTCAGAGTGCTTGTCGGAGTGGATGGTTTCTGGCTAAAGATGCTGAGGAGCTTCTTAATTTCGCAAACGAGGTTTGTGAATTTTCTTAATCAATGTTGAGCCCGCATGAAGTTTTAGACCTTACCTTCTAAAAGATACTATCTGATCTGTGGTTACAAATTTCCAACCGTTTAGATGAAACTTTCATTTTGTTGCAAGTGGAAAATCTTCGGATTTGTTGTATATCATTTTCATTATTTATTATTTTGGCGTCGGGGGGATTTTGACCCACCTTTATATCCCCTACGTGTTTGCTATTTCTATGATCATAACTCAGTGTCAAAAGATTTCCCTAACAATGTAATTTTTGAATAATTAGGTAAGTGTAAGCTTTTGCACTCCCCCGGTTATTGTCATAGAACCAAGTAATCCTCCACCAGTAATCTCAAACATTATAAACAGGTATGAAGCTTCAGAAAACATCCTAATATTTTTGCTACAGTGCTATTATAGCTTTTTGTTCATATTTCTCTGTACCTGTGCTGGTAGCAGCTCTTAAACTACGCTGTATCACTATTTCATTAGTTATGTCAGTTTAGCAGGTCCCAGATAGTTTTTTTGCAACTGAAAATTCATTCTCTAGTGTTGTGAACTTCCTCGGAATTGTGTCATAGGCGTTATTGATTTATTAGGGGTTTAATTGTTGGCCAATATACTGATTGCAGGCTTCATTTTTTTTGTGCAGATTCTATCCTTGGATTAAGATGACGCGCATCTTCGCTTCCCTTGAAGTCAAGGTTTGTAGATACTTTTCCGATGATTTAACAATTACTGTTACAGTATTATTTTTGCTGAACAAAAAGGTCTTTCTGCTTTGAAGGTGAATTAGCAATAATTTTTTGGTTTAGACATGTTTCATTCCCCTTCTCTTATATAGCAATTGATTGTTTGGGAAACCTCATTTTCTATATTTTGCGTGTCTGTAGCCCGGATATGGGGCTTATCTGCTTGATTTCCATGTCTTGAAGAATGAGGCTACTATACGCGAAAAGATTGTAAGTATTTCACTACGTACTTGGTACACAGAAACTTTTTACGGACCAGATTTGATCATCTATCAAACTGCTTGACAATCCTCTGAAGTATTGGTGAAATATTTTCTGTACAGTTCACAGAACAATACCAGATTATCTTTGCTTCCGTACCTTACCCACCGTTTTGTGTACTAGACTTCTTTGTTGTTAAATAGCTCATTCAATGCTCGTTGTGTAGCGGTTATTTGTTGCTCAAACGGATAACATAGATACATCTTCTTGCCTTGTAACCCCTCAGCAAGCAATGTACTAGCCACTTAAGCTCTTTCAATTTATTTGGATTTTTCAAAACTTCTCTGATCATCTTCCTTTCCTGATATCTCTTTTTTTTGCTCTGCAGTTTCTTGTTAAATGGCAAGGGAATACGAAGAAGGATTATTAATTCATTGGTTCGTAATATACATGATGATATTCTTACTGCATAAATTTGTGTCAGCTATGCTTTCAGTGTAACAGTGGATGGAAACAGAACCAGAGATTTACTTGTTAAATCTTTGATCAGGATAATCGGCCGCAGATCCCGACAAATGTGACTGCAATGGTTAAATATGGAACAAATCTCCTACAGGCTGTTGGACACTTTAATGGTCTTTCTCTCTTTGAAAATAATTTTTCAGACACTTGGATACAGTTTTGCTGGTTACTACAGATGGCAAATCAGTAACTGTTTGATCTGTTCTGTTCTGTACAGGTAATTATACCATAATAATTGCTTTTACGAGTGAAGCTTCTATTGATACTCCAGATCTACAACATTATGCACGCCCGCTTTCTGCTGTGAACAGTTTAGGTATCCAAATTTTGGTTGCTGCTGTAGTTTTATTTGCAATTAATTTGTCATTTTATGAAGCTCTAAATGAACAATTAAATTGGTACTTTTACGTTTATCAGATTCCGGGATAGTCAAAGGGGTGTCGCGTATATCACTTAATTGTCCAATAAGGTTGCTAGGAGATCCTTCGCATTCACTTTCATATTTTCCGGCATTTGGGATTTCTTTTTTCATACTGTTTTACTGGATCAAATGAAGTTATCATGCACTCAATTTCCCCATCCATTTACATCTGAATAATCTATTTATCGTTCTTCACGGTATTAACAGCTCCCGACGAATATCTGTTCCTGCGAAGGGGCGACTCTGCGAGCACCAGCAGGTGAATCATTGCGTAATACTCTTAATTTCTTCGTCTCTTTCATGTTGTATCTTTGTTTTAACTCATAGCTTTTACTGCACCAGTGCTTCGATTATGCAAATTATATTAAGATCAATTCAAGAAGACCCTCCTGGCGCTGCCCTCTGTGCAGTCAGTCAGTCTGCTACACAGACATGTACATCGATCAGCAAACAGTTGAAGTAAGCTTCTCTTCTTTACCTTTACATTGAAATGATTATTACCTTTGTATAACCACATTCGGCGACGTCCCTTCGTATGTAGGTATTGGAAGACGTAGGAGAGAATGTTGTAGATGTTATTATCTCAGCAGATGGATCCTGGAAAGCTGTCAGGGAAACTGATGATCCTGCACATAAACAAGATAAAACCCTGGGGAAAGAAGGAGGTGCGCCCAACCATTGCATAGGAATTGACAAGAATATTTCAATGGATACTAGTGAAGCCGAAGATATAAATCCCTTGGAAAACACTGTGCATGTGAATGAGTCAATGGAATTTGATATTACTGGGATCCAAAATGAAGATACATTTCCTTTAGGATTTCTCTTCTCCAATTGTTCTGCCACTAGCAATACAGTGACACCGAGTACCAGATTAAATCCCTGTGCGATGGATCCCATTTTAGAACCATCTTCAACCAGTTTTACGCTGATTCGATTGCCAAATGATGCTGTTATCCCTACACACAATCGAGATCCATGGGATGTGTGTGGGACATCTCAATCTTCAACTTCTTTAAGCCGCAACTACCCAATTTCTGATAATTTATCACTGCAGTCATTAGGCTCATCAGGATTTTGGGATTTGGTCATGAACGGTGAGACAGGAAGACAGATACCTAGGAATATTACCAGAACCCAGATAGCTGTTCAGGCACTCCCGGACCAGTCTCTATTGATGCATTCTCGCCGACGAGCACGACCAAGTAGTGTGGATGCTGGTGGTGCAGCGGAAACCCTGCAGCAACGGTTTTCAAGTTCAAATATGGATGCGAATTCTGCTTCAGAGATGTCTCCAACTCCACCTGGCCTCCCGCCGATGACACAGGTTTGAGATCTACCTATTATGAGAATTTAGTTGCCCTGTTCCAGTCAATAGTAACATGTTAGAATAGTATGGGTAAAGTCAGTCAATTGGGAACCTATTGGAAGGTGGTGGTGTTCCCCTTCACATGAGGGAGGGAAACTGTTGATATATTTTATCATTTCCTCGCCGCTTCTTGATATATTTCTCTTCTTCTAAATTCCTTACTTTTCAGAAATGGGTTCCCCGGTCTCACTTTCCTGGTCAGCCACCAGTTCAACAGACTGTTGGTCTTCCTGCACCAATCCGATTTCTAGGTTCCTATCAAAGTGATGTCAGGATATCATCGAGTCAGACAAGTGAAGACCTCCAAAACCTTCAGCCATCTCCAGGCACAAGAATCTCCCAAATGGCGAGCCCACCTATAATGGCTAGAGCGCCCCCTCATTTATCCCGTATGCAAGTTCGGAAGGGAGGATCACCCTCGAATGTGGCTTCCCGACCAAAAGGCAAACATTCACAGATGATGTCTCAGCAGCCTTCCCAGAGTGAAAGATTTCTTCCTGTTGTACCAGTTCAGCTTCAGCCTAGGAGAGGATCGTCTTCCCTAATGGTTGGTGGTGGACATAAACCCTTAATTGGAGAACAAAGAGAACGAAATATGGAGGCAAAAAATCCAGATTTTACTAGAGTTGATAAGTCATCAAAAGTGACCCCAGGTCAAAACTGGCGGCCGTCTGGAAGAATGCGAGGAAGCTTATCAGGCCGGGCATATTCTGGTGCTCTTAGCCAGTACATAATTCAACCAACTCAAGTAACATCTCCATCCGCCATCAGAGATCCACCAGTCAATCCATTCTCAACTCCTAGTTGCAGTACTGGTGTGGCTAAAATACCCTCGCACATCGGTGACAATTCTGACAGGCATGCACCTACTTCGGCAAACCAACCGACGCAAGTAGATGCAGAAGTATGTGTTGAACAAGAAAATACTGATGGTGTTCGAGGTGTTAAAATGCAGAACCATCCAACCCAAGTCCAAGCAGAGAAGGAAATAGAAGATGAAGCAGCAGAAGCAGGATCATGCAGGATAATTGGTGATGAGCATATATAAAATTTATGTTTACGTATTTGTTATTTCTTTCAGATTAGCGTTTTCATTTGATGGCAGTGCTTGCTAACTTGCTTGAGTTTTCCAGCACACCAAATATAGATTATAAAAAAGGAAACAACCTGCAAGGGCATATCTGTGCTCTCATGTTGTTTGTTATTAACAAAAGTTATCTGGAAATAAGATTCTGTCAACGAAGGAGTTAGCAGTGAAGAAATTCTAGAATCTTGTTTAATGGCTTTGTTATCTCTTGTTTGCATGTGGATGTCACATTGTCAATTCACTAATTTTATTGTTCTAGTGACAAATGAGGATTTTTTACTTGTGCTTCAGATGACGAGGCTGAGCGGCAAAAGAAGAAAAAGACAGTTGCTAGGGAAGAGTTAGGATTGAGTTGCCAATCAGGCTTAAGTACTGGACATCTCAATAAAACTATTGACAATGTTCAGCAAGTCATTTTTATAGCCAATCGTGATGGCTCAATCATGTCTATGGAGAACATTATTCATGTTCCGAAGGAGGTTTGTAATTCTGATTAGCTATTGAGCTTATAAGCGTTGCCTCTGGATGTTTATGCTCCTGGATTCACCTTTATTTTGCATAGTTTCACCCATGGGGGATCTCTTTGAGAAACTTTTAACAGAATTATCCTTTATTTTTTGAATGCAGGTGGAAAGAATTCTTGGTAAAAGGACCCTCTCTGCTATCTTCAAATCAAAGAAGCTGAATGCAAAGATTGATGTTAAGGTAGCTTTTTTTTTTTTTTGTTGCTGTTATCACTTCTACAGTATAATAGAAATAGCCTATTTATCTCGTGAGAAGGTCGTTTACAAGATTAGAGAACCGAAATGAATCCCTGCTACTTATATGGCCGACATTGGAAAGAAAGAGATTCTCTGACCATCGTGGGACCAGTTGACAAAATTATATTAGATTCTTATGCATCGTTGAAGTAAAAGGCAAACACATTTATTAGTTTATCTATAGCTTTTACTAGAGGATGGTTCCAGTATTATTACTTTCCCTCTTTTCCCTTGTATATTCAACTTACTTTTTGAAATCCTTAACCAGGAAAAGAACCACTCAGTTAAAATTGTACGAGAGCGTTTTATATGTAGGGCATGTAATCAGGTTTGTGCATTTTCCAACCGTAGGATTGTTCAGGGAAATTACGTAATTTATTTTTTCTCTATTTGAGATCTCAACTTCTTATCGAACTAGGAGGGACACATGAGGACCAACAACGACTGTCCTATGTATGGCAAAGATTTAGACCCAAAATTAAAGCCTGCCAACAATTCTAACATGCCTTCACCTACTTTGGTCGATCAACCGATGCAAGTAGACGCTGAAGAATGTGGGGAAGGTGAGGCGGGCAAAAATGAGTCTAAACAACGCAAAATTGATGGCGTTGGCAACAATGAATCTAAAAAAGGCAAAACCGACGGGATTGGCAACAATGAATCTAAACAAGGCAAAATCGATGGGGTTCGCAACAATGAATCTAAACAAGGCAAAACTGATGGGATTGGAGAACTTAAAATTCAGAAGCATCTAACCCAAGTCCAAGCAGATGAGGAAGTCGAAAATGAAATTGCAGAACCGTGCAGGATGCTCATGGATGGTAAGCATGGGGAAAGGTTATTTTGTCTAATATTTTTCGTTATTTTATTTGATCGCAGTGCAGGTTAGCCTATCTAAATATTTTAGCAGTGATGCATGCTACGGATATTATGTCTTTAGAGAGTAATATTTGGATTAGCAACTAGGTATTTTCGATCTAACGTTGCATTCGTTACCATCTCATGACTGTTAGTCACACACCAAACATTGTTATTCAGCCAGAGGCATATCTGTTTTTGACTCTTTCATGTTGTTGGCATGAAAGAAAGTTCTCGGATATATATACTTATCAACGAAAGAGTTAACAGTGAAAACAATCTACAATCTAGTCAAATGTCATTGATTTCTCTCATTTGTATGTGGATATTGATTCACTAATTTTCATAATTCCAAAGACAAATGAGTCCACCTCTTTTTCCTCGTTGTTCTTCAGATGATGAAGCTGAGCGGAAAAAGAAGAAAAAGACAATAGCTGAAGGGCTGGTTGAGTCAGGATCGAGTTGGCAGTCAGGTTCAAGTGCTGAACAGCTCAATAAAACTAATGGCAATATCGAACAACTCATTCCTGCAGCCCAGCCTGATAGTTCAGTCACGTCACTGGAGTTCATTAGTCGTGATCCAAAGGAGGTTTGTATATCAGATTACACTTCTGCACATGCGTGATAATGCTCCTGGATTTAGCTGTTTTTTGCAAGGTTTCACCCTGCAGGGGATCGTCTTGACAAACTTTTTATACAGTTATCCTCTTTTTTCTGGATGCAGGTGGAAAGTGTACTTGGTGAAAGAACTTTCTCTGGCAACTTCAATTCAAAGAGTGGTGTTAAGGTAGTTCATTTGTTTGTTGTTATCAGTTTTCATAGTAAAATGTTGATGGCTTAAGTATCTAATGAGAGGCCATTAATCCCTAAATTGGGAAACCAAATTGCATCCATCATTACTTTGTGGAAATGACAGTACGAGATTCTCTCCTAAACTGATTAAGTTACCTTCTTGAAATCTTTTTGCAGGTAATGCACTCTGCAACAAAAAATGTGCGGGAACGTTTTGTATGCGGGGCGTGTGGTCAGGTTTGTGGATTTCGCCACCAGCTTGCTTGTTCAGGAAGGTTACGTAATAGTATATCCTTCTGTATTTGACTTCTCAACTTCTTCTCTGACTAGGAGGGACACATGAAGACCAACATGAATTGTCCTAAGTTTGGACAAGATTTTGTATGTGGGACATGTGGTCAGGTTTGTCATCTTGCCAACATTTCAACCGTTCAATAAAATTAGACAATGTGTCCGTTCTGTATTTGACATCTCAACTTCTTCTCGTATCAGGAGGGACACATGAAGACCAGCAGGAACTGTCCTAGGTATGGAGAAGATTTTGTATGTAGCGCATGTGGTGAGGTTTGTGCATTCAGCTCGAAGTTTTCTTGTTTACGAAAATGCATAGTTTGCCAGTCATGTATTTGACATCTCAACTTCTTGGACTAGGTGGGGCACATGAAGTCCAGCAAGAACTGTCCTAGGTATGGAAAAGATGCACAGGTTGAGAGCTCTGGCGCGGAAAGGATATCTGAGAAACGTAAGCGTCCCAATTCCACTGCCCCGGTAAAGAGAAATCTGAGTGTAAATTGAATAAAAGATATGCAAGAAATTGTAAAAAGATACATGAATGGAAGAAGACAGTTTAATGCAAGTAGAAATGTTGATAAATAAAAACATGTTCCCATGGTATCAGAGCACCAAGATCAAGAACCCCTTTAGTTTTCTCCGTATGTTCAGATTGTTTCCTTATATTGAACTTATTTTTCAAACCAGTGGCTTGTGCACACCTTTTTATCAGTTTCTTGTACACAAGACCGGGATTTCTGTATATGTCATCAAAAGTAGAATATTCAAGAGAATATTTTAATCGTGGCCAAGTGACTTTAAATGACATTTCCAAAAAAGCGTGCAGAGTACCAAATCCTCCATAGTGGATTGGATCAAGATTTAAATGACATTTCGAGAAAAATAGTGTATTGGATCGAGATTTATATGCAGAAAAATAGTGTATTGGATCAAGATTTATATGGAGAAAAATAGATACTAGTTTACCGGAATTTAGTGGATTTATAATCTTATAGATTCTTATAGATATATAATTTTAAATTATATTCCCTCCATCTTTTATGAACAGTCCTAATTAACAAAGTCAAAATATTAAGGGAATTGTACGAAATATCATGACTAACCCTATTTAATGTTATATTATTACTAAAATTAAGATTAATATATTTAAAAATATAAATTGGGTAATATTAAGGATCCAATGACATGGTTATAATGACATAATTTTGACATTTTCTCGCCATTTTTTCTACCAAAACCAACCGGTAATGAATTTGAAGATAAGATTTTGGTGACATGTTCCTCTTATAAATCTCAACATTCCTATGAAAACTGAAAGTTTTCCGAAATACGAAACTTCACCATCCACAAATTTTAATTTCAACCGTTAATCTTCAACTGTTGATATTCAAAATGGTAGATGATGGTCTTATATATCTCGGAATACTCTCATTTTTGGTGGGAGTGTAGAGATTTATAAGAAGAACATGTCATCAAAAAATTAGCTTCAAATTCATTGCCGGGTGGGCTTGGCAGAAAAAATAGCGCTAAAATGTCAAGATTATGTCATTATAACCATGTCAACGGATCTTACCCCTATTATTATTTTAGGAAATGTTTTAAGAAAAATGAAACCTAAATATTGCAGGAAGCTTAGCTGGTAGGTTAGCACAACAACCTATTCAATTAATGTAGTAGTATGTTGTTGGAGCTTAGCTTGTTAGGCTTCCAACTAGTTAATGTAATACTCTTTATCCAATAATAAAAATATTTTGGTTTTATTTTGGAATCCATATGAATAGGTAGAAACTTTATTAGGAATTTTATAGTTGTCAATAAATATTTTTATTTAAAAAGGGAATGACGATTAATATGAAAAATATGAATAAATTTTTTTCCTTATATATGGTGATACTATTTAAGATGTAAGATAGAGTTTATATTAAAAATTATTTTATGATTATAAAAAATAAAGGGTATATTTGATAGTTTAAGGTCAAAATATGTCTATAAACAGAGCGGACAGATAAAAAAAGACAGACCAAAATAGAATATAGGACATATAAAAAAAGACAGAGGGAGTAATAGATTGAATTAGGATTGATTTAGATTTGTAAAAATTAAAATGGATTATCAAATCGTAATATAGTTGAAAAATCAATGTCATCATTTTTCCCTTTCAAAAAAATTAAAAAGATTCATAAGTTAAGGTGGTGGTGGTTGGTGGTTGTTAGTGCTGGTGGTCAGTGGTGGTTGTTGTTGGTGGTGGTGTTGGTGTATGGTGTTGGTGGTGGAAAAACATAGCATGTTATAATGAAAAAATAAATAAATAATTGTTCATGAGAATCCACAAAATTCTTGTGTTATGGATTAAGATTAATGCGAGATAATAATAATACACATATTTTAACTACAAATATCCATAAGATTCCTTATATATCTTGCACCTTCAACTATCTTTAGAAATCCTAAATGAATTGAATACCTAAGATACAATATTTGTGGAATCTAAATAAATATATAATCCGATTTGAATACCATGGATATTTCATGATTCCTTACATATCCTAATTGAATACCTAAGAGTCTTAAGGATAATTAAATAGAGTAATAGATTGAATTAGGATTGATTTAGATTTGTAAAAATTAAAATGGATTATCAAATCGTAATATAGTTGAAAAACTCAAGGTCATCATGTCACCATTTTTCCCTTTCAAAAATAAATAAAAAAGATTCATAAGTTGAGGTGGTGGTGGTTGGTGGTTGTTAGTGCTGCTGGTCGGTGGTGGTTGTTGGCAGTGGTGGTGTTGGTGTTAGTGGTGGAAAAACATAGCATGTTGTAATGAAAAATATAAATAAATAATTGTTCGTAAGAATCCACGAAATTCTTGTGGTATGGATTAAGATTAATGTGAGATAATAATAATAATACACATAGCTTAACTACAAATATCCATAAGAATCCTTATATATCTTGCATCGTCAACTATCTTTAGAAATCCTATATGAATTGAATACCTAAGATACAATATTTGTGGAATCTAAATAAATATATAATCCGATTTGAATACCATGGATATTTCATGATTCCTTACATATCCTAATTGAATACCTAGGAGTCTTTTGGATAATTAAATATGTATAAATCATGTTAGCTTTTAAAATGCACATAAATCAAAATCACTTATGGTGAGTTTGGATGCTGAATTTTAAAGGTAGGATTTATGGGTCCAGGGGATTTGGTGGAATTACGTTTCCATCAGTACGTTGAGTTACCCAAATCCACCGGAATCACATTTCCTACAGGAATCAATTTTCCTGCAAATCCTCTATATACAATCCGAACCCTTCCCCTATGATTTGCTGGGTAACCTATGAAAAGATTTGTAGATCCACGATTTCCTATTCCAATTCCAACCGTAAACTCAATTTCGTAACAATTCAAGAGAATATTTTAATCGTGGCCAAGTGACTTTAAATGACATTTCCTATTCCAATTCCAACCGTAAACTCAATTTCGTAACAATTGCAAAAATCGAAATCATCCAACGATTATTTGAACACAAATAATCAGCAATTTTTTAATTCTGAACCTGTTGGGAAAAGAGCAAAGTAAGATGTTCCATAATTTGATATCATGAACAACCCCTCAAGAATTGATTTTGAGTAAAATTGAACACGAGTGTTTGTACCATGAGTAAAAATGCCACAATATTGGACCAGATTGCCACTGGAACCACCATTTGGCCCTCATTCAAGTCTGCAATTCATCCAACAAACTCAGTATATAGGCCACCGAATCTTTCGACCGGTCAACAGTCAAAGTCAACGATCGGTCAATTGTCAAAGGCAATGCCTGGTCAACTGTCGAAGCTATGTTGCCAGTCGTGCTTCCAGCCAATTTCCTGCCAAGTACTCTTAAACGTTGTCATCCAGCCTCCATCCATATCTCCAGTCAAGGAAATCTGTCAGTCAAAGATCGATGTTCGCGGTCAACAACGAAGGTCAACCCTGTCATTCAAAGTCAGGGTCGTTGGTCAAACTCGCAAGCCCATGTCAATTTAACCCGTTTCCATCAACCACCGTCAAGTGAAAACCCCATAATATCTCTAAGTCCACAACATGATTTGTTTCCAAAGTTCGTGATAACTGTGGTGTCGACTATGGACCGCAACTTAATCATATCCAAAGTTCGTGAAAACCGTTGTGTTGAATTTCTGTCCACAGCGTGTTTGAGATTAGAGTTCATTAAGATATTTTCCTCGAGAGTTCGTCGGCAACGAGATAGATCTCGAGCAACTTGATTGATTTTACACTTTAGAGGTGTTGTTGTCTGAAATTTTTCACAACATACTGTTCGATGGTTATCACCACTAGACAATGTCAACTTAGCCAGTGGACATCCTAAACACCATACAAACAAAGTCGCAATAACACTTCTCATAAGGTATATATATACAATTTAAATAATTTCACATCATTTCATTGAATCATACATTCTTTTGTTCAATGAGACATCTACAATGTGGGGAGCGTTTTCGCATGCCAAGGCATGTGAAGATGGACACTTCTCAATTCTGCGTGCATTTGGAATAGTGGAATTAGCCCCCTGCACAGATTCCAGATAGCAGACACATTCAACTTCATTCCATGCGCTAGCGAGATGCAGCAAGGAAGTTCACCCTTGTGCGAGCATTAAGCAGCATGACAATCGATGTCTTCTGGGGGCGAGTTGAAATTCACTTCAACGTGGATGACCATCACTTGGGTGGAGAGATATGTAACACCTCATGGTCTAAAGTAACTTTTTTGGGGCGAGCTGCGTAACACTCCACACGCTTGGGGGCGAGTTGCGTTGCACCTCAACTATTGGAAATTGGAACAAAGGGAAACCCGAACTTCTTAATCATACAACGAGTTACAGGATTAAGAGGGGGAGAGTATACACCCTAATATTTTGATGAAATTATCGCAAACAACAATGTTAATAACTGCTATAGTCTAGCTGATCGTAGCAATTGTAGTCCAGTTCCGCAGAAACTGTTACAGTCCATTTGATCGAACTGATATAGTCTAGTTTCTAAACAACTGCTCCACTCAGTTGGACGCAACTGATACAGTCCAGTTTTTCTCATAATTGTTGTACCCAGTTGACTCACAGCTCCTGCAGTCCAGCTGATCATAGCTGCTGCAGTGCAGCTTTGCTCGTCGCTGCTGCAAACCAGCTTATCGCATCTGCTGCATTCCAGCTTCACTCGTAGCTCATGCAGTCCAGCTGATTGCAGCTTTGCTCGCCGCTGCTGCAGTATAGCTGATCGTAACTGCTGCAGTCCATCATCATTCGTCTCTCCTACAATCCAGCTGATCGCAGTTACTGCAGTCCAGCTGATCGTAGATGCTGCAGTGCAGCTTTGCTTGTCGCTGTTGCTGATCATCTTATCGCACCTGCTGCAGTCCAGCTGATCGAAGCTGTTGTGGTTCAGCTTTGTTCGCATCTCCTGCAGTCGAGATGATGGCAGCTGCTGCAGTGCATCTTTGTTTGTCGCTCCTGTAGACCAGCTTATCGTAGCTGTTGTAGTCCAGCTTCACTCACAGCTCCTGCAGTCCAGCTAATCGTAGATGCTCTAGTCGAGCTTTGCTCGAAATTGTTACAGTCCAATTTCGCTCATTACTGCTCCACTATAGCTTTATATGGCTGTCGCAGTCCAGTTTACCATAATCATTGCATTCTAGTTCCGCTGTAAATGTTGCGGACATCAATGCTGTTATCCTGATTCACATAACTATTGACGACATATGAAGATCGTTGTCATATCCAGTAGCACATCAAGACCGCTGGGAGGTCCAGCGGCATACAAGTTTGTTATCATCCCAACTATTGAAGGGTCTCACCAATGGCTGTCTCCTTTTCTTTCACAATAGCCACAGTTCAGCCTATAGTTGACAGCAGTTTAGTACCAACAACTATTGCAACCCAGTTTCACATCAACCACTGTAGCCCGATTTTAATTCAACTGTTGCAACCCAGTTTTGCATCAATTGATGCAATTCACTTTCAACAATACAATTGTTTCACATAAATCACTTCAATCCAGTTACACCAGTGATTGTTCGGGTCATCTCTCACCCGCAACCACTCCAATTTCATACAGCTACTCCACTCCAGTATCACGCTTCCGTTGCAGACCAGTTCGACCTTCAGTCCAGTTTTTGTCTACAACAATGGTTCATGCTCACCTGCTGCCCTCTGATCTTCCAATAACAAAAACTTCACTTGGGGGCATCTTGGTTATGATTTTCCGCAAAAAAGACGGAAGGTTTCCTTTCACTTCAACAACAATAATCCACACTTGGGGGCAAATTCTGTCATTGACCAAGAGAAATATAACTTCTTAACCCCACAACAAATTGGAGATTAAGAGGGGGCGATGTTTGTACCATGAGTAAAAATGCCACAATATTGGACCAGATTGCCACTGGAACCACCATTTGGCGCTCATTCAAGTCTGCCATTCAGCTAACCAACTCAGTATGCAGGCTACCGAATGTTTTGGCCGGTCAACGGTCAAAGTCAACGATCGGTCAACTGTCGAAGTTATGTTGCCAGTCGTGCTTCCAGCTAGTTTCCTGCCAAGTACTCTAACACGTTGTCATCCAGCCTCCATCCAGTCTCCATCCATATCTCCATCCATATCTCCAGTCAAGGCAGTCTACCAGTCAAAGATCGATGTTCGCAGTCAACAACGAAAGTCAACCCTGCCAGTCAAAGTTAAGGTCGTTGGTCAAACCCGCAAGCCCACGTCAATTTTGCCCATTTCCATCGATCCAGTGAAAGAACCCTGGAAAAAGATTCTGGATGACTTGTTGACTAAGTTGATGGAGGAAAGTTCTGGAATATTCCAGATAACTTGCTGGCCAAATTACTTCCATATGAAGTTTATCTCGAAATTAGGGTTTAACCCAGATATTGAACTGTATAAATAGGGGGGAATTAGAACCTTAAAAGGGACACGCCCTGATAGATGAAAATACACCAGCAAACCCTAATCAAAAATCAATTGTATCAATCACATCAATGAAATATCTCCCTCTACAGGGATTTGTCCGTGGATGTAGGCAAAACTTGCCGAACCACGTTAAATTCGTGTCGATCTATTTATGCCTTTTCTGTGTAAAAACCTAGTTCTAATCATCATCACCAGATCAATTATGTTCTATTCTTGGAAATATTTCCAGGTACAAACAACGAGATTCTGGTATAGACTCGGCTAAACTTTTAAGTAAAATTGAACACGAGATTCCGTGATTTAATTGATACACAGGTGCATTATTATAGATCTGTATCCGAAATCAAATTTTTACTATTTTGCAGCAATATATCATATGGAAACACTAGTGAACAAGATGAATTTAAGGTATGGTATTAATCATCACAAACTCAGTGTATAGAATACTTCACAACGATAAGGATTATTATACTCTGTAACAAGAGATTTCGAAAATGAGATCTTGTTTTTAATACCCTCTTCTTTTATTCTTGTACATCAGTACATATGAAAGTTTTCTGTTCTGATGTGGTGGTTGTGATGGCTGTCGTGTTATAAACTATTGGTTTGATCAAGATTCCAATTTTTTTTTTCTTTCGAAGCAGAAAAATTTGTTTTAGGTTTTAACGAAGGGAAGAAAGAGTAGTTAAAAAAACCACGACAAAACATGGGTATTTTAGTGGAATTAGAAGGACACGTGTTTGATCTTTCCACATGTACATTTTTGTTTGACTCAGCTAACGGGATAAGGGATGGAATTGTTACGAAAGTATGTTTCGCTAATTAAAAATGTCTAGGGGAGGTAACTCAAATTAGCAATCTTTTGAGGGGAGGCAACTCAAATTACCCGAATATATCCCACTAATTATCAATCTTATATTTGAAGTATGTAATCTTATATTTCAAGTATGTGATTCTATATACACAGGAGAATCTTTATTAGGAATTTTATACCCATAAATATTTTTATTAAAAAAGGGAATGAATACTAATATAAAAGATATTAAATAGATTTGTCATTATATGGACATACTACTTAAGATTTTAGGTTGAGTTTATATTAAAAATGATTTTATAATTATAAAATTAAGGGTATCATGATAGTTTAACGAGAAAATATGTCTTTAAACAGAGCAGACAGATAAAAAAAGACAAACCAAGATAGAATAAAGGATAGATAAAAAAAGAGAGGGAGTAGTTAACATGGTTCAACAATATATACAATGTGTGCATATTGACTACTTCCACCAGATCGGCGACGACTACTTTATTTATTTATAAACAACAACAAAGAATTATACATATGGCTAACTAATCCAACCATTATCTCTCACCACAATGTGACCAACACAATAAAACTTTCACAAAACATTATATATATATATATATGACTTTAAGCTAGTTTCTTTACTCAAACGAGATAACGTTTACCACATTTTTATTTCAAAGAGAGGATCTCCTTTGCACACCCTAATATAAAGGACGCTATTTAGTGCCATTTGTAACTTATTCCAATACCGTCAAAAACTCCTTACATACGATATCTGGCCAATATATAATTTACATTCAAATGCTTAAATGCGGTAGTTTTTCCTATACCAATGAGCACTTTTAAACATCTCACATGACTACCCCAAGAGGTGGGATGAATACCTCACATGTCTCTTGAGAATTCCACGGATAAACTCATAGTCTTGATAACCTTATATAGGAGTTATAAACTTGATTCCAAGTGTTAGCCTCATAAGAATAAAAATCGTTGATTTGTATCATTAACTAGATTTATATTGCACAACAATGAGCTTGTTCTGCTGAGGAAATTGTTGAAAGGACCACCAATGGTTGGGTCATCTGGAATGAAAGATGTTTGGAAGTTTTACAGAATACAAACCCTAACTCAAAATTCTCATTAGTAAACTTTCTCACATGTTAAATGAAAATCACACTATAACAATCATGAAAATTTCTAAGAAAGTTGCTAAAGGATCATGAATAAGGTATAGTTGATGTTTCCTGAACCAAGCACCTTAACCCTGAGTAGTGATGGTTATTTTCATGATGCAAAAAGTAATGATTGTTTTGGTCTAATATTTAGAAATTCCGCAGGTGAAAATTAAGGTTGAAAATGCTTCTACATCCATGAAACATTTAGTCTAGAAAAATGAAGGGATTGGCATAAAGTCTAAAGTTGGAGAAGGTGACTTTGATACTTTGTGCTTATAATGGAAGCTATCACCAAAAGCCATTTCAATTTTACTTAACATAATTTTGAATTTTCACCAATGTAGATCCCGATGGTACTATTGTGTACTTAAGAAATAAGGAAAGAAATAAAGTTGCAGATTACACAAAAAGCATTGCCTATTCTTTAACACTCGTTCTCTTTCCAGATATATCTCGCATTCTGATAGACGCATTTATGTGTCTATTTTCATCTCTATTGTGTATAATGTTAGTACCCATTTTTGTACTTATTTTGGTATTTTATCTCTTTGTAGGTGTTTTTGGAGAAATAAGCTTTTGTGGCGAAATTGGCTCGAAAAGTTGATGAATGCAACCTAAGGGACGAGTGTTATGCGGACTCCAGCAACGGATAAGGGGCGACCATCGGATAAGGGGTAACCTTTCCCCTTCACATTCAAATTCTGAAAATGGGCGGGAAACCAAAAACTTAAAAACGTGTTTCCTGGCAGATTTGGTGATGGATTTTTAGAGGTGTTTGAGGTCGATTAAACCTCTGATTTTCATAGGGTAGACTCCTTATGGGTCTAGGAATCTAACATGGGTGTTTAAATCGATTAAAATGGGCTCAATCGACGGGTTTTGATCTCAACATCAAAATATGGAAAGTCACGTGTGTGACCGATTTTAGGAAATTTTAGAGAGATTAAAGGCAATATTTTCTTCCCAAAGCTTAATATATATCTAAGGAAGAGTTTAGAATCAAAAGGAAAGCCCAGATATGCGTGGAAATTCTAAAACAAGAAATTGCCGCAACTTTGCCGTGAAGAGAAAGAAAGAGATTTCGGAAGATTTTGGAGAGATTTAATCGCTCTTTTTGATATAAATAGATTGGTTGGGTCATATAGAAGAGGTGTATAGAGTTTGGGGGGCTTAGAAGGGCTGAGGAGTGAGAAATCAAGACGAACAGAAAGTTACCTGCTGCTGTTTTCTGCTGGTGCGGAGCTGAAGAACACGAAGAACATAAGACGCACACTGAACAGTCGCGAAGAACACGAAGAACATCGACCCACAATAAACCGTCGCAGAAGCAGTCTTATATTCTTGTTTATTAACAGCACTTCAGTTGTATCGGTGATTCTGTAACGCCATAAAAGCGTTGCAGATTCGCTGTATTATTATTTCTCTTCAATAAAAACACCTTTTGAGCCATGTTTCTATCTTTTGAGCATGTTTTTACCATGAGGAGCTAAACCCAAACACTGGGATGACGGAGGAAGACGAATATCATACTTGGGGTAATTTTATTAATTCTTTTTAAGACTTTTGCATTAATTTTAAATGAAAATATGATTTGAATTAATTGGTTGTCATTTAATTTGATGATGTATGCTTAGCTTAGGTGTTTTGATACATCATGCTTAGGATTTACAATCAATGTTTTGAGAATCTACCTTGGCAAAAATAGAGTCCTTGTTTTTCTTGAGCTAAAATTGTCAAAGAATTAATAATTGAACCTTATGTTTTGAATTCGGTGGAATCCCGAATCCCAGTACCTCTCACCATTGTTTAATATTTTTGTATATATTTTTATTAAATTTAAAAACTTGAATCTTCACAAGTCCGAGTGAACGACAACCTTACTTACCACTTTAAAATTACATCACATTCCAACTAGTAGCGAGCGAGATAGTTTTGTTGAATGGTTCAGTGCAGAGAAAATCAATTTTTCGCTGCTAGGTTCAGCGCAGATTGATTTATTTTTTAATCCGACGGCTGAGATGGTTGCGTTCAGCGTGTCCACGGGGAATGGTTCAGCGCATCTAGATACTATAGCTATATTAAAACTGCCATAAGAATTAGGCGGTTATTTTGACTTCTAATCTAGATGCTAGATTAGAAGATCATAGGACTTAGCCTGATGCAAGGGGTAAAGGTGATCTTAAAATAGCATGACACATAGGATTTAACACCTTTTCCACCCAATTTTTATTTAAAGACAAGATGACATGGCTAAGAGCAAGGGCTATGGGTAGTGTTACTCAATCAAATGAAGGAGGTGACTGCCGTTTTGATCAAAGTAGACCCTACTGTTGGGGTCTTTCACCCCACTTCCACCCCCAAGACTTTCAAGCACTCGTTCAAATGAAAGAGTGGTCGGTAGTTAACACTAGACGGGGGACAGTCCCCCGTTTTTCAGTTTTTTAGTTCCAAACGGGGGATCGTCCCCCGTTTGGATGTTTTTTTTTCCGGACGGGGGACGGTCCCCCGTCTGGTCCAAATTCCCAGTTTTTTTTTTTATTACACGGGAGACTGTCTCTCGTGTAGTGCCTCTTTTCTATTTTCCCATAGTGGGTTCTCTCGTTCGTTTGATTGAGTCTTCGTTCATTTGAGTAAGTTAGTATCCATTTGGAGACTACCCATAGCCCTTGCTCTAAGTGGGGGTAAAGGAGAAAGTCTAGATTAGACTTTATTCATGACCTTGGGTCTTAAGTCCACATCATCTTTTATCTCTAAATTTAAACAAAAAGTTTTAAATAAGACTGTGGGGATTGGAGATGGAATTTTAGGTAGAAAGTCTTTTTTTTTTAAATCTTTTTGTAATGTAGTAAGAGCTTCTCCAATGGTTAATGTGGATGTTTCATATGTGGCATCGCTTTTAAGACATCCTTTGAGTATAAAATCCTAAATATTAGGAAAAATAATTTTTTATCTCCAACCCATAAAATTTTCTATTATTTTTTTACTTATTTGTAGGCATATAATTGATTAAAATTCTTTCCATTTTTAATTTTCAATGATTTATATTAATAAAAGTATGACTAGGATGGGAAGACATCCTCTAAGTAAATGTCTAAAGCTAGAGGTTCACCTAGAGGATGTCTAACTTTTTTTTTTGCCACATCATCTTCACATCAATCGGTTGGAGATGATTTTTTATAAATATGGTTGTGGATCCTACGTGGATTATGACTTTTTTCTTCACACACACTCCATTGGAGAGGCTCTAAATGACCTACAACCAAAAGGTGTAAATAAGACATCCACGTAGGATGACCTTGACCCTAGCATTGGAGATGTTCTGAGATTTCTTAACTTAGCTCTTAAGTAAGTAGTTGTTAGGAAGTTTCCTAACTTGACTCTTAAGTACCTAAACTTTAGGAAAAAGTTAACACAACATAGATTTTGACCAAAACTCAAATTCTTCACCGAGAGAAAAAAAAAAGATCTGACTATTTTGGAGAGAGAAAACAAACCTGACTATTTTGGAGATATCTAAGGTTTTTCTTTTTCTTCCTGGTTTGAAATTTAAAGGTTTTTTTATCTTCATCAAAGTTGATTAGAGGAGATTAAATCTTTTTTACCTATATTAACCTTTCATATTACCATATATAATCTCTTTCATACCCATAATTACCTTTATATATTCCCATATATAATCAATTAATTGGAAACATCTCATTTAATTAAAAAATAAATCTAAACTATCTGATTATATTGGAGAGAGAAAGTAGATCTGAACTATCTAAAGATTGGAGAAAGAAACTAGATCCCGAAAGATTTTATCTTCTTTTGAATCTTAGTCGGGGGGTTTTCATCTTTATCAAAAGTAATCGACTCCTAGACATAATTTTTGACCACCGTATGGGAGTACGTGCCAGCGACAAGACGTGGCATTTCGAGAAGCAGACGTGAGAGAGTGTAAAACACTCTTTCATCCATCCTCACCAGAAAAAACAGGTTCAGTTGGTTTTATTGGTTTTCACAGTTATTAGTGTTTCTCACAGACAAGAGAAATAGATGGTAGCGGCGACACCACCACAGCGACCACCGATGAGATCAATACACGGTGTTAGCAACGGCGGAGGCGGCGGTGGTGGAAACCCAACCTTTGACCCAGGTTATGTAATTCCAGCATCGTTTATGAATTCATTCAGAGTAACTTCTGTTGCTGAAAGATTAGCTAAACTTGTTCGTTCTGGTCCTCGTTTCGATCATCGTCAGTTCTTCAATCTCTGCGTTACCCTAGCCAGGTTCTCCATATGATTTTTCCCCCAATTTGCTGAAATTTGTTCAATGTAGAGAAATTGATTTTTGTTTTTAAATTTTTTTTTTTGATTATACTGTTCACAATGTTCAAGATTTGGTTTGAATTGCTATTTGCAGAGGTATCGATTACGCGGTTGCGAATAATGAGATTCCGGCTAGAGCTCATGAGTTGCCGGCACTTTTTAGACAGGTAAATTGTGTATTTGCGGTTTTATTTTGTAGTATTCGATTCGTGGATGACACTGTATTGGTAGTATTAACAAGTTGTGAATGTGTGCTGTGCCGGCTAGGTTTACCAACATAAGAACGAAATGTTACTTCAAGCGGCGATTATGATGGTGATGATATCTGTCAAGGTAATTTTTTGTGTTGAGATTGAATGTGTATGTAATTGTTAGATAACGACGGTACTGAACTTAATAATGTGGCATTCGACGGTTTTGCCAATTCCTTCCAAACAGGCTCTATTTCATGCGTAATGCCTCTGTGGGAATTGAATGCGTCAATTGCTTGTAAATTGACACCGATGAAATATAATCTATGAACAGTATATTGGTAATATTGTCTTTACTTGGGGTAGTTACTGATTGGTTCTTCCACAAAGTAAAACCCGGCTTTGTGAATCAATACTATCAGTGCTGACTTTCTTACCTATTATAGGTGTTACCGAATCCCATGGTCCATGGAAAGATTCTTTGTTTAGTAATGGACTAATGGTAGTTGTTCCATATGTTCTGAATGTCATGTTTATCTTATATCTTATTCACATTTTGTTCAGAGTGCGTGTAAGAGTGGATGGTTCCTGGCTAATGATGTAGATATGCTTCTTAGTCGCACGAACGAGGTTTGATAATTATCTTAACCTTTGCAGCTTAACATACCAATGACAAAACTTTTCATTTTTTTTTTCCGCAAGTAGTAAACCCCTAGTTCAGCACATCATTTTAGTACTCTCTATATTTTTGTGAAATCTGGTATCCAGGGATCTTGACCCACCTTTCTATCCTCTGAATGTGTTTGTTACTTCCAAATTATGACTTTGGATAAAGTGATTTCCCTAACAATTTTACTTTTGAATAATTAGTTAGGTATGAGCTTTTGCAATCCAGCGGATGTTGTCACACAACCGGACAATCCTCCACCAGTAGTTTCAAAAATTTTAGACAGGTATGAAGCTTCATAACACATCCCAGATAGTTGTTTGTGACTTTAAAGGTCATATCTCCAGGATGAACCTTCCATGATACTGGTTTTAATAGGAATTGGTTATTGTCTCTATATACTAATTGCAAGCGCTGTTTTGGTACGCAGATTCTATCCCTGGATGAAGATGTCACACATATTTGCTTATCTTGAAGTCAAGGTTTGTAGATACTTTTCCCCCGATGATTTAAAAATAGCTGGTATATTGCTTTGTTAAGAGATCCTTTTTCAGTTTAGAAGGTGAATAAGTGAAGTTTTTCGTTTAGGCATGTTGTCATTCCTATCCCTTTTGTAGAATTTAAATTTTTTATATGGTGTTCTCGAACTCTCCCTTCTTTTCATGTAGCCTGGATTTGGGGCTTATTTGCTTGATTTCCATGTCATGAAGAATAAAGCAACTGCACGGGAGAAGATTGTAAGTATCTCCTCAGGCAAATTCTTTTCAGTTTACCTCACTACGCTAAGTTGGTTTCTAGAATCAATTTTTCCGATCTAAAAGATTAATCCTTTAAGTGCCCGACAAACCTTCGTAACCATAAATGACAATGTCAAGTAAACTTTGCCGAGCAATACTAGATCATATGAAAGTCCTTACATTACCCACTATTTACTGTATTAGACTTCTTTCTATTTTTTAACAGCTCAATTATTGCTTGTTCTGCAGCGATTATTTGTTGCTCAGACGGATAACATTGACACATCGTCTTGCCTTATAACCCCCCAACGAGCAAAGTACTCTCCACTTACTCCTTTGCTCTTTTAATTATTCTTTTATCTTTTCAAAATTTCCTGATCAACTATTTTCGTTTCTGATCATGTCTTTCTTGCTTTTGCAGTTTCTTGTTAAATGGAAAGGGAATAGAAAGAAGGATCAACAGTTCAATGGTTTGTTTTATACCTGATGATATCTCTCGGGATAAAGCTCATTTATGCATTTTTTCCAAATACGGCGAAGGCTTATTTACTATTTCTTTGATCAGGATAATGGGCCACAATTTCCAACAAATTTGACTACAATGGTTAAATTTGGAACGAACCTCCTACAGGCTGTTGGGCACTTCAATGGTCTCTCTCCCTCTCTGAAAAATTTAGTTGCATATAACACTGCTGGTTCACATACAGATCTGTAACTGCTAAATCTATTTTGTACAGGTAATTATGTCATAGTCATTGCTTTTACGAGTGAGGTGTCAGCTCTTGGTCTTCCAAATCTACAACATTATCCGTGTTCTCTTTCTTCTGCGGACGACCTAGGTATGCAAATTGAGGATGCCATGCTGTAGTGTCTTAATTAGTTTTAAATGAATTGTAGGTATAACCTGTTACTCTTGCATTTCTCAGATTCTGAGATAATTGAAGGGGCATCACGGATCTCACTTAATTGTCCTATAAGGTTAGTTATGGGATCCTTCGCTATGAGTTTCATAGATTTGGTGCTTAATACTTTTGGGTTCTTTCTTCTTGCTAATGTGCTTGATCAGACAAAGTTTTTGGACTCCAGTCACTCCCTTTTCTCATCCATTTTTATCTGATTGTATCAATTTTTTTTCTCTTATCAATTTTGACAGCTTCCGCCGTTTGACAACTCCAGTGAAGGGGCAACTATGCAAACACCATCAGGTGAAACATTGCCTAATGTTCTATGTGTTTCTGTCTTTGTCATATTGTTGCGTCTTTAATTTAACCTAGCTGTTTTTTGTTACGCTAGTGCTTCGATTATGGAAATTATATTAAGATTAACTCGAGAAGACCGTCTTGGCGCTGCCCTCAGTGCAATCAGTCAGTTCGCTTCACAGACTTACGGATCGATCAGCGTATGGTTGAAGTAAGCTTTTCTCCATTCACATTTATTGAAGTGATTATTCCATTTGAATAATCTCATTCGAGCAAGTTCCTTTGTATATAGGTATTGAAAGAGGTAGGAGACAGTGTTGCAGATGTGATGATCTCAGCAGATGGATCGTGGCAACCTATCAGGGAAACTGAGGATTCTCTTAATAAACAAGATAAAACTTTAGGAAATGAACAAGATGAGTCCAACCAATGTGCACCTGTAAGATTCTCAGCATATACCGCAGATGTTGTGGATCTCACCATGGAAGGAATTTATGAGAATAATGTAATGGATATTTGTGAAACTCAAGATGTAAAGCCTTCACAAGATTCTACCCACGGTAATGCAGAAATGGAATTTGATATTACGGGGATCCAAAATGAAGATTCTTTCTGGTCAGGAGTTCAGTTTTCAAATTTCTCTGCCTCTAACGAACCAGTGGCACCAAATACTAGATTCAATCCCCCTGTGGTGGAACCCATGTCTGATCCCTCTTCAACCGATAATATGTTGACTCCCGTGTTAACTGATGCTGTTACTCCTACACATAATCGAGATCTAGGGGATGTGCATTGGACCCGACCTACTAATTCTCTAATGCGCAATTACTCAGTGCCTGATGATTTGTTATTACAGCGACCAGGCTCATCAGAGTATGGGGATTTAACGATCAGTGGTGAGTCTGGAAGAAATGCAAGACATATTACCAGAACCCCAGTAGCAATTCAGGCACTCCCTGCTCAGCCTCTAGTCCCAGTTTCTCATCAACGGGCACGACCAAGTTTGGAGTACCCTATGTTAAGTGGTTCCGAGTTTGGTGGTGCAACAGAAACCCAGCAGCAACAGTTTCCTCGGTCAAATAATGATGTCAATTTCACTTCAGAAATGTTATCTCAGCCTTACCCTCGCTTCCGCTCGATGACACAGGTTTGACTACTACCTACTGAAAGGAGAATATCCTGTATAAGAATTTATTTACCCTTTTTCAGTTCGTCATATTCGCACTTCCAATTTCTTAACTGTTGCTCTCTCCCTTATTGCTTATCTAGCAGTACCAGGGAGCCCGACCAAACTTTCCTAGTCAGCCACCACCAGTTCAACAGATTGTCGGTCTGGGTTCTCCAAGCCGAGTTCCAGGAGTTCCAGGTTCTTACAGGAATTATGTCAGGACATCGCCAAATCAGCCAAGTCCATCCCTTCAACACTCTCAGCCAAGTCCAGTGGTTCAACACTCTCAGCCATCTCCAGGCACAAGAGTCCCCCAAATGGCGAGCCCACCTATAATGACTAGAGCCCCCCCTCATTTATCCCATATGCAAAATCGGCAAGGAGGATCACACTCTAATGTGGCTTCTCCACCAGGAGGCCAACATTCTAGGATGATGTCTCAACAGCCTGCCCAGGGGGCGAGATCTTTGCCCGTTGTACCAGTGGAACTTCAGCCTAGAAGAGGATCATCTTCCCTAATGGTTGGTGATGGACATAGAGCTTTAATTGGAGAACAAAGAGGAGGAAATGTGGAATCAGGAAATCCAACATATCCTAGAGTTAATAACTCGTCAGAAGTGACCCCGGAGCAGAATTGGCGGCCTGCAGGAAGAATGAGGGGGAGCTTATCAGGTCGGGCATTTTCTGATGCTCTTAGCCAGAACATAATATTACCATCCCAGGTAACATCTCCATCCGCCATCCGGGATCCATCACTAAATCTGTTCTCAACTCCTAGTAGCAGTGGTGGTCCATCTCAACGTCCCTTATCGATGTTTTCACCAGTGAATATTGTCTCCCCACCTAGCGTCACCACTGGCTCATCTCGACTTCCCTTAGCCATGCCTCCACCAGCAAATACTGTCTCAACACCTAGCGCCAGTGGTAATTCATCTCAACTTCCGTTAGCAATGCCTCCACCAGTGAATACTGTCTTAACACCAAGCACCACTGGGGGTTCATCTCAACGTCCCCCGGTGATGCCTCCACCAGAATATACAATCTCAATACCTAGCGCCAATAGTGGTTCGTCCCAACATCACTTGGGGATGCCACAGGTAAACACAATTTCAACAGCTACCGCCAGTGGTGGCTCATCTCAACGTCTCTCGGCGATGCCTCCGCCAGCAAATGCAGTCTTGACACCTAGCTCCGATGGTGGTTCATCTCAACACCACTTGGCAATGCCTCCGCCAACAAGTACAATCTCAACACCTAGCTCCAGTGGTGGTTCATCTCAACATCACTTGGCGATGCCTCCACCAGCAAGTACAGTCTTAACACCTAGTTCCGATGGTGGTTCATTTCAACATCACTTGGCGATGCCTCCACCAGCAGGTACAGTCTCAACACCTATCTCCGATGGTGGTTCAGTTCAACATCACTTGGCGATGCCTCCACCAGCAAGTACAATCTCAACACCTAGCTCCAATGGTGGTTCATCTGAAAATCACTGGGAGATGCCTCCACCAGTAAATACAATCTCAACACCTAGCGACAGCAGTGGTTCATCTCAACTTCCCTTGGCGATGCCTCCACCAGTAAATATGATCTCGACACCTAGCGCCAGTGATGGTTCATCTCATCTGCCCTTGCACACACTGAACAGTTCTGACAATCATACACAAACTCTGCCAGATCAAACTGTGCAATTAGATGTAGACGAGCTTCACTGAACCTCAAAGTTTGTGGAATGGTGACAACAGCAACAAGGGATTCACCACGTTATGGTGTGCAGGCGATCTGCGGAATCATTTTCTTACAACTGAGTATTGATTCAGTTCTTGGGGTCCCCTCATCACCATATGGTTGTACAATTCATTTTGTCTTAGGCCTTTTGGTTGTTCTGGCTAAGTTATTTCGGTTTTGAGGTATTTATATGTAAGGTTTGTATGCTTGTGAAATCCTAGTTTTAGCTTGTAAAATGTCTTCATTTTCCCATCAGATTGGCACGGAACAAGTAAAAATACTGCATTTCTCAAGTCAGGTTTAGCAACATATCGAAGGCATCGGTGGAGTCATGGAGAAATCCTTAATCTTTCTGTGGATTCTCCACTTTCCTTCATTTCTAAATTCTAACAAGAATCAGACGTGTGTATTGAAGGCATGGGATTCACAGACTGGGAAAATATGAACTAGAGCTGTATTCATGAATCTAGTTACCATATGATCATACCTATTGTAACAACACCGTGAGAATATTGCAAACTTGTACCAGAGAAATTTGTGTTAACATCAAATTTTGGCCATGAACAACAATATTTTCATTACCATTCTATTAATCATACATAATTTTACCATTCTAAAAGAAAAAACCATCTAAAAAATAGAGAATTTAGAATAGAATCTAAGCAAAGTGTGTGAACTGCAATTATGAATTTATGACGCAATATGAACTAAATCCGTGACAAAATAATATTTCGAAGAAATCTAAGTGCCGGGAGCAGTAAAAAGGCAAATGATGCGGATGATGAATCCCAAAAAAAACAAGACTCCAAGAATTACAGTAAGAATTAAGCTCGTCGAGTCTGTTGCACAAGAAACATTACCAAATGTCAGCTCCAGACTATAAACCACTGTTATATAGAAGAACACATAACCGAGTAAGAGAATAGCATCAGAAAGAAACACCCAAGCACGGACAGTAATCTCATGTAAACTTGTGAAAGAGAGGGTTGCTTTTAAGCATATAGCTAATAATGCTGCAATGTATGCTGCAGAGATCGAACAAACATAAAAACGTATCAAGTTAACCACGGCATCTGAACCCGGGATACAAGATGAATCTGTAATTGTTCCATAAGGATTTGGCCGGAGAACATTAGCAGATGATGACATTAAGAATAGAGACATGCTAAGAAACCCTAACAACAAGCCACGTACTATAATGCCATTGATATCTGTTTTGTAACCTTCAAGACGATCACCGAGAACAATGTTTGCCATTTTTACTTGTTGAAAAAGTGTTAAAGAATTATGGAAAGATTTGCTATTGGAGAGACGGTGTGGGTTCTGAAAATACTAGTAATGGCCGGCCATGTATAAATAGAGAGATGGTGATGCACAATTTTTTTTTCATTTCAGTTTCATTTCACTAAACTCGAATTTGCATTTGCATTTGCATCTCAACTTTCATTTCAGATTGATTATTACCTTCTTAGAATAGGTTTACTCTCTGTTCCTAAATTTTACTAGAACTGGTGTTAGTTCACATGGGGTTTATCAAGCATGCTACTTAAATAGTTCATCACATGGGTTCTATGATGCTAGTTTGGTATTGAAAGTGAGACACTGATAGGGGTTCAATTATGTATCACCACCCACTTCGAAGAAATTTCTATGGCACTTTCATTTCTATATATGTAGAATGCAGAAGAAGTAAAACTGAACTCTATTAACAGAAACGAAATTTGTACATCTTAACGCGTTATAACCCTTGGTAGTTGGTAAGTAAAGCCACTACTAACAAAAAGAAAATGTAAATAAGGCACCACGTTAAAATCGAGTGCTCGACTATTTTCCATTTTAGAAAAAAGATAAAACTTTCTTAGCATATGTAAGAGTTCCATTGTTTGTTATTGCAACTTGGAAATAGGAGATCCAAATTTTAGAGACCTTGAAATTTCTTGCATGTCAGAGAATTTTTTTGCTCGCAACCAATGGATGGGTATGAATGTGTGACGATACTTGCTAAAACACTTGATAAGTAAAAGCTTGTCTAAATTGAATGAATTGATTAAATCCATTCGTATCTCCTAATGAATTCACATAGAACATCAAGGGCGAAACATAATTTGTTTTTTTCTCTTTTTTGAAATAGAAAACATAATTTTTTTGCCTTGAGTGCAAGTCTATCTTTTATTGTCAACAAGTGAAAATTGGATTTTCATTCAAATCACTGGTAAAAGATGAAATTTTCACAGAAAACATATGTACATCTAGAATTTTATAATGGCGAAATCAAGCATGAAAACTCAAAAACACACTGCAAAAGAAAAAATTCACTCAAAATCTACTTTCATAATTTAAACTTTGCAATAGCACCATCAAAATTGTAATCACATATTTTCGCTTAATGTAGATGAAACATAAACTTTTCATAGAAAATATATGCATTTTTTTAAAAATCATGCCACACATCTAGGCACTAGGAAACGTCTACTATTTCCATACACCACTAGCATTGTTAGATCAACATTTTTCTCATATTAATACAATTGACCCAATGCCTAATGCAGAACTGGGACATGAAGATCATAATTAGCTCCAACTTGATTAGTCATAAACCCCATGCCTCATCAAAGACAAAAGATTGATAAAAGTGCTATTAACAGACACCAAAAAGGGATCTTAGTCAAACACATTCAATAAACTGTCAAAGAGGCAAGACACAAAAAAAACCTTGACAAAAGCACTAAAGCATCTTTAGAGTAAGGTCGGACGGACAACCAAAATGTCTTCATTTTTCCCATCAGATGGGCATTTAACAAATAAAAGAGCTGCATTTCTCAAGTCAGGTTTAGGAACGTATCTAAGGCTTCATTTACTTAATTAAACATGAGGGTTTTAGATTCAGAAAACAAAATGATTTTTCACGGTTATATAAATTCTGACCGGAATCCGATTCATTAAAGGCATGGGATTCAAAGACTGGGAATTTGGAGTTCTTTTTTTTTTTTTTTTTTGCCATATCAAATCACTTTGCAGAACCACTAAACATATGCATACGTTGAGCATTTTATCATAAGCCATTGTAACAACACCGGGAAAATATTGCAATCTCATATCAATAAAATACAGCAAATAGGAATTTAAACTTTAAAGAGGGTTTTGTGGTGAAACAACAGTATCTTCATTCCCATATTATAAATAAACAAGAACCACATCAACAATCACCATTTCTTACATATAAATTAACCTAGATAGCTAGTAATTCCTAAAAGAAAAATGTTTCCAGAAAAACAGCGAAATTATAACAGATTCTTAATAATCATGTAAACTGTATAGTTGAGGCGAGTTCTAACCGCGAGGAGCATAAAAATGGCGCATTTTGAAGAGGACGGGTACCATACCGAAGATGAGTCCAAACAAAACAGCAAGACCAAAGCTCTTTGAGTATGTTGCACAAGACATATCATCAAAAACCAACTTCAGACTATCAAACGTTGCCCACATCAAGTACATGTATCCGATCCAGAGAAAAGCTTTAGAAAGAAACAGCCAAGCATAGACAACAATCTTATGTAGACTTGTGAAAGAGATGGTTGTTTTTAAGCCTTTGACTAAGATTACTGCCAAGTATGGTGCACAGATTAAGATAACATAAGCCCGTATCACCTGAATCGCGGCATCTGAACCTGGATTACAAGGTGAATCTGCAACTATGCCAAAAGAATTTGGTCGGAGAACACCAAGAAGTAATGATATTATCAAAGGGGAGATGCCAGCAATGCCAATAGACCCTAACAACAAGCCAAAGCTGATATCGAATTCGATGTCGTAACCTTCAAGTCGATCACCGTTAACGTGGTTCACCATCTTCATCACCTCTTGGAAGAAAGTTTTAAGAGCTATAGAGATAATTAGAAAAGGAGTGGGTACTGAACAAGATTGAAGTGTTAAAGAGTATAAATAAAGAGATGGTGGCGATGCATAAGAAATATCGTTTCAGTTTCATTTCACCATTTAACTCGAATTTGAATTTGCATTTCAACTTTAATTTCAATTTAGTATAGGTTTTACTTTCAGCTCCCAAATGTTACTAGAAATGGTATTACTTCACATGGGTTCTTTTATCATGCAAATTTGGTGTTGAGAGTTAGACAGCTTATTGGGTTCAATTATGTATCACCACCCACTTCCTAGAAATTTCTATGGCACTTTCATTTCTCTTTTACTACCTATCTGATCACTTGTTTTCCTTCTTCTTGTTGGTTTCTTACTCTAGGATTCAGCCTGATGAATTTTTTGCTAATCCGGGAAAATACGTGTGGCACAAAAAAGAAATTTCTATGGCACTTTCATTTCTCTTTTACTACCTATCTGATCACTTGTCTTATGGATTTTTTGGGCTCAGCTCTTTTGACTCCTTACTCAGTTGAGTATCCCCTTGTAATTTTCTTTTTATGATGTGGTTGCATATTTCTCTAATATAATATTTTTTTCACGATAAAAAAAAAAAAAAAAATCTTTAAAACCCACCAATTTTTTATATACTGAGTTAAAAGAAGTTTTAAAAAGGCGATAAATTACTTTTTTTTTTTTATAAAATCTTAAAATTTCCATTCACGCTAAAATAGATATTAGGCTTTATAAATTTCAAGATCAAAGTTCAAAATACAACTTAAAAGCACTGACAACAGGTATTTCCTAGAAAAAATAAAAAGAAGGCAAAATACGAATAAAAATACCAAGTACCAAGCACCAAGCAATTGAAAATTAAAGCAATGAATTTCATTTTTTTAATAACCTAGATATTTAGCCTTACATCGAATAAATACTCAGAGCAGTAAATATTTTTCATTTAAAAAATATAAGCTTTTTTTTAGAATATTTATCATGTATCATACATTTTTTTTTACAATTACATTTTTTTTCTATTTTTAGGTGAAAAATGAAATTATTACAAGAACATACTCGTTTGAAAACATATGTGAAAAAAGTGAATACGGAACATTAAGGGTGAAGACATAATGTTCCACTCAAATCTTTTTTCCTGGTGGTGAGGGTTGATCTTTCACTGTCAACAAGTGAAAAATTAAATTTTTTCTGTTCAAATCATAAGAGGTAAAAGATGAAATTTTCATGAAAAATACTGCATATGTACCTCTAAAATTTTACAATGACAAATGAAAACTCCAAAACAAATTGCAAAAAAAAAAAAAAAATTCACTTGAAACATGATTGTATTTTATATAGTTTAAACCTCACAACCAAAAGCGAAATTAGATAATTTTTCTTAAGCAGATGAAAGGAAACATAAACTTCCCATAGATAATAATGCATTTTTCAAAATCATGGCACATCTCGGCATTGGGAAGCGCCTATTATATGCATGTACCACTAGCATCATTAGACAAACATTTACTCTCTTGCTAATTTAGATGAACTTTTCTACATTTGGGGTTTATCATCTGATGGTAGCCGAAGGGTACCGATCCGTATAAACTAAAAGATCTTGACCAAAAGGCATCGTGTTTAATGGTATCGGGTAAGTTCTGACCGGAATTGAAAGTTTGAAACTAGTTATTTGAGTTGGAAACCATTCTTATCAGTTTGGTGGAGTCATGGAGAAATCCGTTTCATCTCTCCGTGCATGCTCTCCATTTTCCTTTCAGAGAATGGGATTCACAGAGACCGGGAAGATAAATGATAGGGGCTATATTCATGAATGTTGGTCCGAATAATTTTTTATCAGGAGTTGTTCTTTGCCTTATCAAATCGCTCTGCAGAACAACAATTAGAAAAGCATATCTGACGGCTGACGCCACAATCATTTGGCTATTAACAAATTCCGCAAAAAAGCAGCATTGTATCACGAGCTCATTTTAGCAACACCGAGAAAAATTTGCAAACTTAAATTCATAAAATACACCAGATAGGAATATGTATTGGCCATCAATAAGAAAAGGGTTTTAAGGTGAAACAACGATATCTTCATTACCATTATATTAAAACAAGAACCACATCATTTACATCAACCATCACCATTACATACATAATTACCTAGCTAGAAGTTCCAAACAGAAAAAACTATCCGGAAACAGAGAATTTAGAACCCATTCTAAATGAAGTATGAGTAATATATAGAGTAAAGGAAAATATGAAATTAAACCCCCCGTAACTAGATAATCTTTCAAAGGGTTCTAACGGCGAATGATGGAGATAATGTATCCCAAAGCAAACAAGACTCCAAGAATAATAACAAGAATTAAGCTCGTTGAGTCTGTTGCACAAGAAACATTACCTAATACCAACTCTAGAGTATAAACCACTGTCATATAGAAGTAGACATAACCATATAAGAGTATGACTTCAGAAACAAACACCCAAAGACGGACAGCAATCTCATGTAGATTTTCGAAATAGAGGATCCCTTTTAAGATCGTAGCTAATATTGCTGCCAAGTATGGTGCACAGATTGAGAAAATGTAGTAACTTATCAAAGTAACTACGGCATCAGAACCTGGAATACAAGATGAATCTTTAATTATGCCCAAAGGATTTGGACGGAGAGCATCAGCATATAATGATATTAAGAACTGAAACAAGTTAAGAGACCCTGCTAACAAGCCGCGTATGATAATGTCATTGATATCGCCGTCAAAGTTGTTCGCCATCTTTACTTCTTGTTCTTGAGAAAGTGTTGGAAGAGCTACAGAGAGATTTTCTGATTGAGAAAAGGAGTGAGTACTGAAATACTAGTAAGTAGTAATGGTCATGTATAAATAGAGAGATGGTGATGCACAACAAACTTTTTCATTTTGGTTTCATTTAACTCGAATTTGCATTTGCATTTGTATTTCAACTTAATTTCGTTTCAGATTGATAATAACCTTCTTAGAATAGGTTCACTCCCTTTTTCTAAGTGTCACCAGAAATGGTATTAGATCACATGGGTTCTTCTGGTGTTGAGAGTGAGGCTAATAAGGTTAAATTATGTATGTATCACCACCCTCTTCCAAGAAATTTCTATGGCACTTTCATTTCCAAGCCGCGTATGATAATGTCATTGATATCTTAACACGTTATAACCATACTTAAAAGTAAATGAAGCCATCAGGTTACTTACCTAGCTACAATTACTCCACCTTAAATTTGAGTGAAAAATTATATTTTCACTCAAATCACAGAAGATAAACTTTTTACAGAAAGCATGCATGTGTACGTCTAGAATTTTACGATGACAAAATCAAGGATGAAGCTCAAAGAAACGGCAAAAGAAAATTTTCACTCCAATCAAAACCTTATAATAGCACCATCAAAAGTGAAATCACATATTTTCCGTTTTAAGTAGATGATGTCATGAAACATAAACTTTTCATAGAGTACACATTTTTCAAGATCATGTCATATCTAGGCATTGGAAAGGGTCTACTGTTTATTTCGTCTCTTCTTGAATCTAGGTGCGAATTTTTGTTTTGTTTTGGAGTTGTATTTTGCCATATCAAATAGCTTTGCAAAACCACTTTTTATTCAAGAATCCCAGCATACTTGAAATTGAAATGGTTGTATCCCAGCATATAATAGTTTATTCGTAATCTATGCCACAACCATTTGGCAATTAACAAATTCCACAGCATGAAGCATTTTATCATAGGTCGTTGTAACAGTACACCTAGAAAAATTTGCGTACTTAGATCCATAAATTACACCAGATGAGAATTTGTATCTGCCATCATAAGGGGTGTTGCGGTGAAACAACAATATCTTCATTACCATTCTATTCAATCATCACCATTTCATACATAACTACTACTCTTTCAAAGAGTTCTACCGGGGAACAGAAAAACGGCGAATGATGAAGAGGATGAATATGAAACGAAACATGATCACTCCCAGCATAAGAGCAAGACCGAAGCTCTTTGAGTCTGTTGCACAAGAAACAGGACCTAATATCAAGTGCAGAGTGTCAACCATAGCTCTATAGAAAAACACGTAACTGATACTGAGAATATCTTGAGAAAGCAACATCCAAGCAGAGACAACAATCATATGTAGACTTGTGAAAGAGAGGGTTGCTTTTAAGCCTTGAGCTAATAATGCTGCCAAGTATGGTACACCGATGGAGAAAAATAAGAATGTACCAAATTAACAACGGCATCTGAACCTACAATACCAGAATCTGCAATTATGCCATAAGGATATTGCCGGAGAAGATGAAAACCTAATGATATGATCAAAAGGATATTGCCAAGAGACCCAAACAACAAGCCGAATCTGATAATGCCGTTCATATCTTTGGTGTAATCTTGAAGGTGATCGTTGTAGTTCATCATCTTTTCTTCTTGAGAAAGTACTAGAGCTATAGAAAGATTTGCTAATTGAGAGAAGGAGAATACTGAAAGTACTAGTAATGGCCATGTACTTTGAATACAGAGATGGTGATGCTAATTAAATTTTGTCATTTCAGTTTCATTTCACAATTAACTTGAATTTGAATTTGCATTTCAACTTTCATTTCAGTTTGATTATTACCTTCTTAGAATAGGTTTACCCTGTTTTCCTAAAAGTTACTAGTAGTTTACATGGAGTCTACCATGCTACTTTGGTGTTGAGAGTTGGGCGGACAGTGACCACTTCCAAGGAGTAGCATTTTTCCAAGGAACTTCTTTAGCAGAAACAACAAAATTGAGCTCTATAAAGAGAAAGGGAATCGTGTATCCTAACACATTAAAACCTTAGTAAATAAATCCATCCATTGCCTGCCAACAATTACACCCATTGAGTATTTTTGAAAAACAAGATTGCATAATTGAACAACACATTTGATTTGCAAAACGTATCTTTGGCCTAATTCTAATAGGGATTTCACTTTCAGCATTTTACTTTGCCTTACCCTATGATGTTTTTCACAGAGACCATTTTTATCCTGACTGAGCAGATGGCTAGGCAGTTTTCAAGAGAGATATTATGGACAGTTGGACACATTTATCTTTACACCCTAAAAGTTGCAAAAAAAAGAACTCAATTCTAGTGTAAGTATACCAAATTTTTTTCATTGCGTTTACCAATTAAATGAAAAGTGAAGATTTTTCTTTTTTCCGAAGCATGCATTTACTAATTAACTAGAGAGTAATTATACGCGGGTTTACCGTCTACTATGATTTGGACTGCTCCACATAGTGAAAAACAACAATTTTATTTTGTTCAATTTTTCAGTGCATGCTCCACTTTCCTTCTCTGTGCATTAAAGGCATGGGATTCACAAAATGGGAATGCGACATAATATTTGTTTTGGAGTTTTTTTTTACAACAATTGAAGTTTGGCCCAGTGGTTAAGCATTTTCCACTCCAATTAAAGGAGTTTGGAAGTAGTTTGGGGACCATTAATTTAGGGAAAGGAAGAAAAAGTTGCTATTTTGCCATATCTCTGCAGCACCACTATCAGAAAAGCAAACATTTCCATATACATGAATGTCCGAAGCCACAACACCTAGAAAACTTCACAAACTAAAATTCATAAATACACCAGGTAGGGATTTGTATTAGCCATCAACAAGGAAAAGTGTTTTGAGGTGAAATAACAATTTCTTCATTCCCATTTAATCATTCTCATTTAATTGGGTCCCCAAGAAACAATTAGGGGCCTCACACTACAAGACAAAAATGTCATCAAAACCTAATTTTAGTTACCCCTTATCCAAATTTTTTTAATGTCTAAACTACCCCTAAATGATTAGTATTAATAATTAGTTAAGTAAAGTTAATTAGTGTGTTTAAGTTACAATCAGATTTAAGAATTAAAATTTGGAAAAAAATAAAAGTTGTGTTTTTGTGCATTTAGAAGAAGAAGAGGAGTTTTTGGAGGAAAACTTAGGGTTTTTAGATATGAGTGATTCAAGTGGAGGAAATGATGTTGGTGAAGGTTCAAATAACATACATGATTATGTTGATGGTAAGATTATCTTACATTCCCATTTGGATTGGATATATGATGAAGAGATGTTAGTAGATGAAGCCTTGAATAATGGTGCAAATGAAGATCCTATTGCTCAAGATGAAGGAACCAACCCTCAAAATGAAGAACCCGAAGCTCAAAACAATCAGGTAAACATCTTATACTCTTCGATTTGTCTGTTTGTTTCTCCAAGTAGCCGAATCATCCACACTACGGAACAACTCAGTGTAAGAGTCGTTATTGTCGGGGGTGTATACACAAACGACTCTTAAAAGTCGTCAGTATATTGACACTAAGAATGACGACTCAAACCTGCAACTTTTCCAGGTTATGAAAAATCGTCAAGGTAGTGTCATAAACATTAACGACTCTAACTAGCTAGGTCACTTAGAGTCTTTATTTTGTTTTGTTTACACCTAGATGACTCTAAAATCAAAAATCTCTGTAAATAGAACACCGAGGGTCGTTATATCTGTAGTCATATTCAATGACGACCCTAACCAACCATTACGAATTTTAGTTAAAGTCGTTATGGTCGATAGTCATATATATTAACGACGTCCCTTGCCCTGGATTTCATAATTTTTGATTTCATAGAATCATAAAAGGCATACATCTTGCATAGCGTTGCATTGAAGGAAATGAAAAACAATAGATAATAACGGTGCACTTAAACACTTAACCATAAAGGTTGTAATTATAGGTAGTGCCTTCCAAGATACGGTAGCAATCGTCGATCTCAAACTTTTTCCCACGGATAGTCTCATATCGAGCATACGCCATCCCCAACTGAAAACGCAAAACATAAATAAGTTAGTCAGTTAGTATGATTTAAAACTTTGGATTGCGTAGTTATGGATGTGTTTAAATACTTACTCTTCGAACACCCAACATATCAGGTTCGGCTTCCCTCAAGGATTTCAATTCTTTTTTGAAAGCTTCGCATTCTTCAAATATCTCCTCGAACCTTTCTTTGACGAGTTTCAAAGTCCCTGAGTTATAATTTCTGTCTAACGCCACAAAAATGATGAATACACGTATCCACCAAGCATCGGATGTCTGATCAATGTCATTTCCTAGATCTTCAAAGTGTTCTTTGAGTGTCACCCAAGCTTTCGCGATGGCGCAATCCTTATCGTAAGTGTAGGGTGTAGGCATGGTGTTTTCTCTTCTGTTTTTGGATTAGAAATTGATGAGAATGAATGTGATAGTTGAGAAACGTGGTTTGGGTGAGGAAAAGGTGAGATATGGGTCTCTATTTATAGAAATTAATGACCCAACGACCAAGTTTTTGATTTTTTTTTCCATTGTTGACTCAACCAGATTGGTTGAATTCAAATTCTGCATTAACTGCTGAAGAGTCGTTATCTGTCATATTAACAAAGCAACGACCCTTTCAGATACTTCACTTTTAAACAAGACAAGTACTAGGTTAGTTAACTAGCATTTCTTGTAAGGCATTCAATTAGACTTGAATAACCGAAACCTCCACTTTGATAAGTCTAACTAAGATCATAATTAACTTAGTTTCTCTTATCCGGAATCGAATTGGACTAAACAATTCATCCCGAAAACCTTTTCTTTTGTTAAGCCATAAACAATTTATACAAACCAAATAAATCAACTTGCATAATTATTTACCTCAACCGGAAGCAATTGAAACAACATAGACATTAAAACACCGCAATTGCACCGTAAATTTTGTAAGCCTAAACAATTGATACCAAACAATAAAGCAAGATAACAATAGGTTTTCTTAACCGGAAACAATTGAATCACACACACATCCATACACAAACAATGGAATAAAACATCAATTGTACCAAAATTTTGTTAAGCAAAAGCAATAAATATATGCAATAAAATCAGGCTTTTCTTAAACAGGAAAACGATTAACTAACAAAGTCGTTACCTCAAATTTCGCATCCTATTCTCCAATAATGTCTGCATCTTCCCAGGGAGAATTGATACCAAAATATCATTATGTTGTCATCCTCTTGCAAGACAAAAGAACAACAAAAACCAACCTTTACCAGAGAAAGGTATAAAACCGGTTTTAACTTATGCAATGCAAAAGTTGAAACCCCGAAACACATATGCTTTTATGCTAAACCAAAAATGATTCAACATATTGTGACTTTTTCACATATTGTTTCAATCTGAACCCCTCATGATCCTTTGATAAATCCTACCAACATGGGCTAGAACTTAATCCTGCTAAACCAAAAAGTCACCCAAACCATAAGGGTTCACACATATGAGATAGAATAATAAGGTTAAGAAAACCGAAATCAAACATCCCATAACATATATAGCAAAAAAATATAAAGCATTCAAGCACCATCTATGTAATCAAAAACTATCACAATTTTTTTTATAAATTAATAATTTTATTCATAATAGACTTTATACAATTATTGAAAGAAATCAAAAACTGATGTATATTTTCTTTGCAACTTAATCCTTCATATCAGTGCTAAAGGAAGGAAGATTATTACTTTCAGTCTTCAGCTTGTGAATTTCTTCAAGTAGATAACCTTGTTGCTTAACTAGAATTTCTTGCAGCTGAGAAATTTTCGTGAAGGATTCTGCCAGAGCATGTAATTTTGTCTTTGATTGAACACATGAAGTATGTCAATGCTTCAATACACTTATCTTTCTTCAGCATATTCTCTCTTTCCTTCTTGCTAATCCAATCTGTCTTTTTGATTTTACTCTTAACATCAAGACAAGATGCAGACTTATTCTTAAGTTGATCTTTCTGATCTAGCATCTTATCAAGAGAAGATGTTGGATCAAGACTCATGGTTCAGACAAGGAATGACCAAAGAAGGAGACTGATCTTTTTATAATTTTCATACTTCCGAAAATATAATATTCCTATAAATACGAATATCTCAAATATTTTTCAATTACTAGATATCAATCCCACAATCTACACATAAGTGCCTTGATTTTTCTTATTCCTCACCCAAAGATTTGGCACACGTGGTGAGGAAATAATTCTAATACCGATCAGTTGGTATTAGTATGAGACAACTCTCATTATGGAATTTTGAACAACAAGAGTGTTCTTGATCTAGTATAGTATGGAAGGATCTCCTTTTGTTACCTCGAACTAACGAAGTATCTTGAGATTTACAGGAGTTGCACATGCAACTTTTAGCAATTCTGTTTTTGAGACAGTTTCTGCATCTTGTCTTATTTTTCCCTTTACCATTAGATGATTTAATAACATCGGAAGACATGTCCATTTTTAAAATGGGTAAATCACTAATGGAGGAGGAAGAAATGTGATTGACAACTAATGCGATATTAGCTGTTTCCTCTTCTTCAGAATCATATGAATCAGAGCTCTCATCTAGAGTTACAGCCAGAGCCTTACTTCCAGTGTATTTCTTAAGATTGGGACAGTCTTTAGCAATATGACCAAACCCTTTACAGTTAAAGCACTGTGGCTGATATTCATCATCTTCTTCATGATCTTTTTTGACAGGAACTCGATTATGTGGACGAGAAGATCGATGAGTATCTTTTATGAATCTCTTATTTCTTTTCTTTAAGAGATCTCGAAACTGTCTAGTAATCAATGATAATGATTGGTCAATTTCATCATCAGAATTTTCTGTAATCTGTTCATCTGAATCATCCATCTGTCTATTCCTCTCAATTGGAGCTTTCAGAACTTTTACAGCTTTAAAAGCGATTCCTTTTATTTGAATAGACTGTGATTCATGATCAAAGATCTTTAACTTTCCAACAAGTGTGCTTCGTGAGAGCGTTGAAAGATCATTTTATTATATGATTGCATGCTTCATAGAATCGTATCTAGATGGCAACGATCTTAGAATTTTGCACACTATATCCTTTTCAGAAATAGTCTTTCCAAGTGAGAAAGAAGCATTAATTATCTTAGAGAGTTTAATATGAAACTTTTCAAAAGTTTCGTTGTCATCCATTCGAAGGTTTTCCCAATCGGAAGTAAGATTTGAAGTCTAGCTTCTTTCTCTGAAGTGTTTCCTTCGAATACGATCTAAAGATTATCCCAAGCTTCTTTCGAAGTTTGACATGTTGATACATGATGTTGTAGATCACGGCTTACAGCATGTATTATAGCATTCAAACCATCTGAATTCTGCTTTGCAAGGGCCTTTTCTTCGTTTGAAAAATCTACTAAGCGTTTAAACTCAGTTTTCGAATTTTCTATATTTGGACGAATATAACCATCGACGACTAATAGCCATGTATTAAAGTCTTGTGATTGAAGAAAAGATCTCATAACAGATTTCCACCATAGATAGTTTGTTCCGTCAAATCTTGGTGGTACGTTTATTGAAGTCGATTCATGAGAAATCGAGTTCATTCTTATAGGTTGGATCACACCAAACACAGATTGTTAGATATTTTCGTGTTTGCCTGCTCTGATACCAATTGAAAAGACGAGGGTACCCAAATATACCTCAATCTAAAACTTTTCCACCTATAAGTCCTTTCTCCGAAAGTGATTGTCTATGGACTGAGTCGAGACAATACAACTAATCGGTTCACACTTCGTGTGATCGTCTATGGATACGAGATCGAGACAATACAACAACGAAGTATGTTTACGTGATAAAAGGTTCGGACTTAACCAAACACAATATGATTGCTATCAAGTAAATAGAAATTAACGTTTGTGTATTTTACTTCTAATTATAATAAAAAATTATAATTGCGGAAATAGAAAAGTAAAAGACACAGCAATATTTTGTTAATGAGGAAACCGCATATGCAGAAAAACCCCGGGACCTTGTCCATAATTGAATACTCTCAGTATTAATCCGTTATACAAAATCTAAACCAACTTCGTATAGTTGAGACCAAGCAACTAAACCTATAGTTCACCTAGTTCCGTCTGTTTCCCTACGCCCCCAACTTGCAATAAGTCATGCACTTGGACCAATTCCTTTGGTTCGTATTCCAAACAGTAAAGGAACAACAAATCTGTTCGGTAAAAACTCTTTTCAATCAAGTGATATTTGTTCGACAAAAGGCTCTTCCGTTTATCCCAATAAACTCCTTTGTCAGGTTCTTAGATCTATCAAATAACAACTACCAAAGTAATTGTCAAGATTTTGCAATCAATACTTTGAATCACAAAAAATTGTATTGATGCCGATCTACTCAACTAATCAATCCAATCTATCACAAAGATAAACCGATTACAGTTGGATCCTCTTTATCCGAAACAAGTATTGTGTACACCAAAGATTATGAACCCAAATCAGAAATCTTCTTCGTCTTCAAATCTTCTTAGATCTTCAATAAACACCTGCACACAATTAACTTGAATCTCTTGTGATCAATCACACACAGAACGGAGTCTGTTAATAATGGATTATCACAAGACGTCTTTAGATCTACAAACAGTCTAAAGATCCCCGTCGAAACTTCGATCTGGTTTGAGTGAATCTTATATCAGAAGAGAAGATTCTCAAGCATAAACAAACTAGGTGCAATCAAAGTTTAACAACCATTAGTCAATCAAATCAATCAAAAACTAATAATAAACTGCAATTATCTTGTTTCCCACCAACGGTACTAATAGAGCTTCTCAATACCGAAGAAATCTTTAAACCGAGCGGCGTAAGAGATTTTGCCTAATTAGGTTACTTTCCTCTCCGAATAGGCGGCTCCACTAATAACAACACAACTAGGTAGTTTTGCTGGCTCTGAGGATTAGTTTGCTTTAAATGCAAACTTCAATATTTATAGACCAAGGAAGTTTGGACACCAAGGAATTTCCAAATCCGAAAATATTCTCAAGATATGCAATATATTTCCAAATTCGGTTTCCATAATTCCTGGAAATGCTTTGTCCAAATATTGACCGAAATCTCACTAGAAATCTCCAATTAGTAAATGCACATTACTAATTTTTATTTTCCAAATATAAAATTAAAAACTTTAATTAAAAGATTCTCAATTTATTTTCGATCCGGGATTCTCCTTTAGCTATTAAGGAATATCTTTGAACAATAAAAGATAAGCGTTACTGCACATGTTCAAAGTATGTCGACATATTTACTTTGTAAGTCCTTTTTCAAACTTACAATCTTGGAACCGATTTGCCACACTTCCAAAAAAGTTTAGAATTGGTTCATCTGACTTCCAAGAACTATGTGATTGATTATCCTATCAAATCACCAAACATGGGTTTCATTGTTCCACCGAAACAAGTTTTGGTTCTACCTCCATGTGGGTACTAGAATTAGTCACGCTAGTTACCAAAACTTGGTTGACTAGGTACTAGGATCGGTTCCCACATATATATGGTATCTAACTTGTATTTGGTGCACATGTCCATAGGATCGGTTCCCAATAACTAAAAACGTGTTGCACATGTTCATAGTATCGGTTCCCAATAACTAGAAACTTGTTGCACCTCTTACAAGGATCTATTCCCCTTTTGTGGTCGGGTGCACCTCTTACTAGGATCGTTTCCCAAATGACTAGAGTTGGTCATACCAATTACAACAAATCGATCATACCATCTCAGGTGATTACTTAAGACCGGTTTCACAAATAAAAGTCATACCAATACAAAAGTCAGGCCTGAATAGTTTTACCAAGAACATAAGCAAGTGATTAGCGGTTATACTAAACACACATATTGGTAGTTCAAAAAATATGCAATGAATAACAATACCAATAAGCCTAGCGATTTTCCTTTCGATTCATAAAACAAGTTTATGAATTGTACTTCCTTTAAACGAATGTAAAACATTGTTTCCTAGGATGAAATCTTCACCTCATACCCATACATAATCACAATAGCATTCAAACGATTATGTTGATGTCTTATATACGAAGTTCAAAAGATAAGCGTTATACTTCGTATTGTATTCCTTAATACTATGTCTAACAAGAGTATAATCATTCATAGCTTCGCAGTTATGTTTTCAATATGCACGACTTTAAAGATAGTTAGGGAATGAAACAGTTCAAGTCAAATATTACTCACCTTAAGTGGAAGGATGATGTCATCGTTGTAGCTCCTTACTTTTTCACATTCTTCAAGTCTTCATGTAATACTTGTAATGTCGCATATTCAAATGCTTTCAAGCTAACCTATACGAAGTTGACTCTAGCATATATAATCAGGCGATTCTTTAAATGAGTTTTGGTATACTAAAATATGACAACCAAACTTGACATACCAACGCTTGGTGGGTTCAACCGAGCTATGCTCTAACAGAGTAGTTTTCATGTGAGATGAAGTATTGACTAAGGGGGAGTGATACATATCACCAAAGTATTGTTTTCAAAGTTGTGATACAATTGAACTTTGATGATGTGTAATAATACTATGACACTGTATATAACAATGATTGAGAGCAACTGTTTCCTCATTGTTATAGCTACGGATCTTCAACAACTATGATGCTGAGTTGAACACCTTTAGAATCATTTAGTACTTGGAAGTGACGAAGATTTAGAGTAATATTGAAGAACCAAGAAGATCAAGCATTTGGATGAGAAGCTACAAAGTTTATTTATTTTGTAATCCATATGTATTGATAGTTTTGTCACTAAAATTGACAAAGTGGGAGATTGTTAGAGCACTGCTCGGTCGAACTCGCAAGCGTTGCTATCTAAAGCTTGTTTGTCAAGTTTAGTGATCAAAACTATAAGTCTTGATTTCTAGTCTACTCACGTCATTCATCAATTGAAGACGAAGAACTACTAAGGAGAGCTTGTGGAACTTCATCAACAAAAGTTATGTGGAGACTGAAACTCATCTATCACTTAGAAAGTCAATTTATACTCTATCTCCTTCTTGATACAAAAGTCGTATTACTATATACTATTCGATTATATACATTTGATATTTTGAGCTGAGTTTAACTCGCTTACATATTTCTCGAAATATGTGTAGGTAAGCTTTTGCTTCAACCAAGTTCATCTTATATTCTTGACGAAAGTCAAAAGATGATCATGTGAAAATCGTCAAGTAACAGTTTACATGATTTGTGTAATACAATCATTTGATGTAGACTCAGAATGTTTCGTATTGATTATTTCAATAACTTGAAAATCGCTTTGATGTTAATAGTTAGTGAAAACAACTATTGTCATCCTCTAAGAATGTTTCAATGATTGAAATAGAGTTTAGAACACTTAACCATCATTGGATTATAGACATAGTATGCGTACTTGCATATATGTTGATCCAAGACCGGTATAGTATGAATACATGTATGTATACTGGGAAGGTCAGATAAAGTCCGGGAGCCTTGGTATGCGTACCCATAGGCTTACTGGAGAACTCAGTTGAAGTCCGTGAACTTTTGTTTGCGTACCCGTACGCGTACTAATTCAACTGTTGTTTTTGATGTGTGATAGTATGCGTACCCATTCGCATACTGTCGGACACAGTCCAAGTCTGGCTGTTTAAGTATGCGTACCCGTTTGCATACTTGAGTGGGTTAAGTTCTAGAATCGGTTTGTTCATGAACTAATACATTTATATATTAAAGAATGGAATCTTTTGCAAACCGTGGCTATAATGTTCATGACTTGATTCGAGTGAATCAAAATCCATTTTTCTTTAATTGTGTCTTGTATACTTCTATGAGAATATAAACAATTTAACAACTCTATAACTAGTTTCATTTGAGTCAGTTGAACTAGTTGTTGATAAGATTAATAAGGTTGATAAGAAAGTGTTCATATGGCTAACTTCGGGTAACTATTGTTGAGCCAACAAGGTGTACACGTTTAGGTACGGTTACTCATATCTAAATTAAGGTACATTTCATTTGTGTGTAAAAAGCTAAGATCATCTAACGATGGAGAGATATTGCTTTGGTTTCAAGCAAACTTAGCTTGGCTCTTAGATCAGGTTTCATCTAACGGTGAATATTGATTGCTTTGTTTCAAAGCTATCAAACCCTGATTTGAAAACTATATAAAGGAGAACTCTAGCAACTGGGAGACCTAATCCCCACACCTCCTGTGTGATACTAGTTGCGACTAGAGTCGATTCTCCTTTAACCTTAGGTTTTTCACGAAACCCTTTAGGTTAACGACTTGAAGACTTCATTGGGATTGTGAAACCATACCCAACTATTTTCTCTGTAGTTGCGTGTTCTGATCTTGCTATTTTCTATCGTGATTAAGTACTATCTTCTCGAAGATTTGCTCGAGATTTAATCTCCAATAGGCAAGATAATAAGTAGTAACAAACATATTCATCTCATCGTTGATGATTCAACAATATCTTGTTTCCCTACCATACAATTAAGATTATTGTGAGGTGATTGATATTTCTAGGCCGTTCTTCGGGAATATAAGTACGGTATATCAATTGGTTCCTGTTCACCTTGATTTATCAAAAGACGGAACAAAACTCATAGGTTTATCTGTGGGAGACAGATTTATCTATACAATAGACTTTTTTGTGTGAGACAGATTGGTTTATCAAGTCTTCGACTATTGGGTCGTAGCAACTCTTAGTTGTGGATGAGATCAGCTAAGGGAATCAAGTGCACAGAATCCGGCGTGGTTCTAGAGGCGTAAGGAACGCGACTGTACCTTGATCAGTGTGAGATTGGTTAAGGCTCAACTACATTCCAGTCCGAAGTTAACTTGGAGTAGGCTAGTGTCTGTAGCAGATTAATACAGTGTGGTGTTCAAATCTGGACTAGGTCCCGGGGTTTTTCTTCATTTGCGGTTTCCTCGTTAACAAAATTTATGGTGTCTGTGTTATTTATTTTCCGCATTATATTTGATTATATAAAGAAATATCACAGGTTGTGCGTTAAGTTCAATCAGTTCTTAAATCCGACCTTTGGGTTGTTGATTGAATTGATTGACACTTGGATATTGGTTTGTGATACCGTCCAAGTTATTTCGTATATTCAATCGGGCTCGCAAATTCCTATTTGTTTGATTGCGGATTTAATTGAGAAATTGTGATATACTCTTTGATATACTTTTCTTAAGATTGAGTCTGACTGTCTAGTTGATTCTCTTGAAAGTATATTAGAGTTTGTCCATACAGATTGCTAAGTGAAATAGTGGGTGTGGTTGTTAGACCCCTGCTTTTTCATCTCCTTTTATAGGAAAAAAAGACCCAAAGGCTATTTTTTTTTTTAAAAATCCGTTAGTTTAAAAAAAATAAAAAAATAACTGCTCCTAGGAGTCAAACGTACTCTTGATTTTCGAATTTTGCAATAAATGCATCTAGAGTCGCCAGGTTATATATATATATACATTAATGACCCTAGACGAAAACTGAACAGAATGGTATATATTTGTTGATGAAGAGTCGTACACATGCAGATTGGGTCGTCACTTTTACCATAAGAGTCGTTCACTTGCTATAAAACCCTCTGACGACCCTATCCCTGGTTTGTAGACCAGAATTCCAGGCCATTTAGTCGTCAATCTGCTAAAATAGTTATTGGCGACTGTAATATATAAAAAATGACCATAATTTCAATGAGCTGTGTCGTCAATCTACAACTTCCATAGTTGATGACTCTAGGCTTGTTAACGTTACAGTCGTCATGGTTATATCTTAAATAGTGTCGACCCTCTAAAGAAGGTTTTGTGTTTTTTTGTAGTTGGTAGTACAACCAAGCTCTCAAAAAAACCAGTCTCTACGATGGGTCCGGATTCCTCCCAGCACTATATGACTGATTTGGTACGTTTCCCTTAACCGAATCGATATATTTAATTTCAAATTATTTTATTAGTGATCTCATGGATGTGTAATTTCTTTGCTCAATGTAGACATGGAATGGCAAGGCTGAGGCCAAGGAATGGCTTATCTTAAAGGCAAAAGAGAAGATGTGCGTGGTTGTTCAAAGCAAACACGTCGATTTTATGAAGATGGAGATGGTATGCGAAAGAGCGGGGAAAAAGGGAGAAAGTCACAAAGTTAAGAATTACAAGTATGAGAAAAAGACGACTAGGGTCCACAAAACTGCGTCGAAGAAGTGTGAATGCCCGTTCAGAATTTTTTTCTAAAGGCATCATGAAAATGATCTATGGAGATTGTATAGTATTCCAGACGGTCATCACAACCATCGTCCACCCCAAAGTTTATATGGACACCCTGCATATGCCCAGTTGAAACCGCATCAAATGGAGAAGGTTCCACAATTTACGCTGCCAAAGCAACGATCAAGAGAACCAAATGGGATGGTAGATTAATTATGCAACAATCTGAGTGGTTAGCAGAAAAACTTAACTACGCCATGCAAACAAGAGTGGGTCCGGACGAGAAAGTGACTCATATTTTTCTTGCACACCCAAGGATGGTGGATTTGGCTCAGTGTTTTTACCAGGTTTTGTTCATAGATTGCACCTATAAGACAAACAGGTATAACATGCCGATGTTGAACGTGGTCAGTCATACTTCGGATAAACAATCATTCACCATGGCATGGTGATTTATGGAAAAATAAGAAATAGAGGACTATGTTTGGGCATTGGAAAAAGTGAGGTTGATTTACCGTGGCGAAGAGACACCGTAGGTTATATTTACAGATAGGGATTCTGCCATTATGAGTGTCGTCCGTCATATATTTCCACTAGCTCAACATTTTCTGCGTACGTGGCACATCCAAACCAATCTTTTATCTAATTGCAAGAATCAAATCCAAAAGATCCATCCTAAGAAGGGTAATCAACGTTCGAAGGAGGAAGATGAGCGTCTAAGTAAAGTTACCAAAAAAGAGCGAGCGGAAGAGAAAAGGAAAAATACGATGAAGAGGGGAATCTATGGAAAGAGTTTTGCAAAGATTGGGACCATTTGGCTCATTCGAAGACCGAGGTTAAGTATTATGCTAACTTTTAGAAGTTTATTGATGATTTGAGAACGGATCATAAGAAGGTGGTCGACTATTGCCAAAATACATGGTTGAATCCTTGGAAGGAGAAGTTTGTTTATGCATGGATCAATAAATACAAGAACTTCAATAATGAGTCTACAAATATTGCAGAGCAGTCTCACGGACGGTTGAAAGCTATTCTTGAAGAGAATAAGGGAAGGGTAGTAACGGTATATGAAGCTATTCACGAGCACGCCGAGAATGATCTAAGCAATATAGTGACTCAGATGGAGTATAATAAAGACCGTTTTATGATGACATACATAGAAAACAAAGATTTGCTACGGGGGATAGCACACCAAGTATCATGGTGGGCAATAAACCATATGATGGAAGAACTTATCAAATTTAGAGCAAAAGTGGCCGCTGGAATAGTGATGAGGTGTAATTGTACAACCGAGACCTGTCTCGGCCTCCCGTGCAAACATAAACTTGGTGGGTACAAAAATATCATTCCTCTTGGAGATATCGACCCTTTCTGGCAGCAACTTCCATTCATGCCAAATCCCACAGGAGCCGCTGAGCAAGAATTTTGAGACTTGGAGATTGGAAAGTATATCAATGAAAAATACCAAAAAATGAATTGTGCAGGAAGACAAATATTGGTTTCTAACTTGTGGTCGGCGGCCCGTAAGAGCTTGGGAGTAGAAGAAGAGCCAATAAAACAAAAACCACCAGGAAGACCAGCAACTAAAATGTCATTTAGAGAAACGGTGAATGAGGACAAGAGCTGCACAAGAGACCCGTGTCGTCATGAATATGTCTAGGCGGAATATAAGGAGTACGAGAACTCTTTCATTCCCAAGAAAAGGGGTAGGCCAAAAAAGCTAGTAATCACCAAAAGTGATACAAAAGTGAATCAAAAGGAAGATATGAATGTTTGTGAGCATGCGGTCAGTACCTAGCAAAGCCAAACGAGTGAAATGGTAACGATAAGAGGAAGAAAGGGTAATCCGTGCACCCCTATGGATTCCCAAGGAAGACCACATCGTGTTGCCTACACTTTGTATGAAGAGTATACCGAACAACTTCCTTACGTCATCTTAGATCACCTTATATCCACCGACGACATTGATGGGGATGAAAATTGTGATTACCATGTTGGAACGGAACAATCAGGGCATTTCGATGAAGCCAACGAACTTAAACTTACCTAAATCAAATATGCAAGAAAAAAAAATGGCCGCTAAACTCGTTGAGGACAAGCAACTATATTTGACAATGATCATGCAAGGAGATCCAACAGAGAAACAAATGAAGTTTAAGGAGTTGGTTTCTAACGTGAAAAAGGGGGTATAGGTTTTGATGCAAATTCCTTTTGGTGGCCAACTTTTAGCGGACTCATTCACTTGTTTCGTTCATGTATTCAGCAAAGGGTTCCCCATAGGATCTTGTACGTACTTACCCTCAAGAACTAGGTGTGATCCGGCGCTAAAGAAAAGAAGAATTGTAATGGCACATGTGAACATGAACCATTACATAGGTTTGAAGATAACTGAGGAATGTCCTTTACCACGGGTGGTCTATGGTGAATGGGTAGAGTTCACTAAGGAGTGGACAAACCAGTATGAGTACAGCATGAACATGTGAAATGCTATGGACCCAACACCTAGTTACGTTGACATGGGTGATTAATCATGAGAGGAGTGTTTATTTTGAGCTTTGTATTTTTAAGCATACTTTTAGAAGATGGTTGTATCTAGAACCTGGATATTTTTATTATCACTAATGCTTAACGAATAAAATGTGTTTTATCTCGGCGCACAAATGTTTTTCACTTTTGTTATTTTTTAATAAACCAGAGTCGTTAGTATTTACCAAGTTTTCCCTAATGACTCAAACCTGCCATTAGTTTGTCACTTAGGGTTGTTAGTGTCCATACCCATATATGTACGACTCTAGATGTCCATATATGCTGATCTCCTGGATGTTTTTGTTACTTTGGGTCATTATTGGTCTAATCATATACATTAACGACAGTAAGCCGTTTCTATTTTTTCATTTAGAGTCGTTAACAGACATACCCATATACCCGACGAGTCTAAACATCCATATTGGTTGATCTCTTGGATGTTTTTGTCACCTTGGATCGTTAATGGTCAAATCTTATACATTAACGACAGTTAACCGTTTTTATTTTTTTACTAAGAGTCGTTAATTGGCATACCCATATACCCGACGACTCTAAACAACCATATTGGTTCATCTCCTGAATGTTTTTGTCAATTTGGGTCATTATTGGTCTAATCATATACATTAACGACTTAAGCCTGCCATTTTTTTCCACTTAGGGTCGTTATTATCCGTACCTATATACCTGACGACTCTCAGCGTCCATATTTGGTGGTCTCCTGGTTGGTTTTGTCACTTAGGATCGTTATTGTTCTATTCATATTAAGTAACGACCATTAGCTGCCTTTTTTGGTTTACAAAGGGTCGTTATTATCCGGACCTATATACCAGATGACTCTAAAGGTCCATTTTTGATGTTTTTGTTACTATGGGTCGTTAATGTTCTACTAAATTTCATTAACGACTCTAAAAAAATATGTCTTCAACGGCTCTTTTTGAATACACTTTTTCCCAAAAAATTAGCCGTTGGGATTTTTTGTATATAAAGATTCTATCATCAACTAGAAAATTCAACCTAAAACAATCGAAGTAAATCTTTTTTCCAATAAAAAGTCCATCATCAACTAGAAATTCAATTGAAAACATACTTAGAAGATGCAAGCGACCAACCAAATCAATATTGGAAATGGAAGAAGAGATACGCAAAAGAAACATGCGACCTACTAAAAAATTATCCACTTCATCGTCATATCCTACGAAGGAAGAGGAAGAGAGACTCCAGGCAAAAAAACAAGGTCAAGAACAATTCCATCTCAGGGAAAGATTGAAGCAAGTCGAGGAAGAGACCGAATGGGTTAAAAATTATTACATCGTCAAGGATCTTCCCAAAGAACATCAACATGAGAGTATATTTTTGATTCAAGTTGGTTGGAGTCCTTTCGTTAAAGAACCTAGCGATAAGTCCAAGAAACCACGTTATGATTATGAATCGTCCCACGTTTGTTCAAGGACGATTCACGTTATGAAATTGTGCACCAAGTACAATGAGTTTCTAGCAAGACATAGAGGGGACAAGTATGCGGCACAAGATGCATATACCAAATGGAGAAGAGAGGCGTTTTATCACTTCAAAGCCACATTGATTGTTGAATCTCGCACCAAATGCATATACTATGTAATTTGTTTAGTAAGATCCGGATATAATGCCTGAAATATGTACTCTTTAGCATCTATAGAGTCGTTAACGTATATGGGTATACCCCAACGACCCTTCAAGAGACAAGTGTCGTCATGATTGTACTTGTTTACCTTAATGACTGTTTTTGTGGATTTCAAAATATATGACCGTTGGAGTATTCTTCTATATAATACAACCCATTTCTCTTGTAAAAATTTCCCAAACCACCTACTTTCAGTCTATCTACATCTTCCATAAGTTATTTAGCGAGTAGTAACCCTTTTTTTCATTTCAAAGTGAGATATCAATGGCAATGGTAGCATGGGAACCGTACGAAGATACATATCTCGTTAAATCGTTCGCTAGCACGTTCCTTGAACGTCCCAATGAAATTTATTCTATGTTTTGGAAGAGAGTTAAAGAATTCTTTTAGGGACGCACGACAAATCCTAATAACCGAAAATAGAGAGAGTTAGCATTTCGATTCAACTACATAAAAAGTGCAATGCGAGAATACGTTATAGTTAGAAATATGGTGTACAACCATCATCCTCGAGCTCCTCTTAGGGAAAAAGTGAGTAATCCCATAATTTTATACCAAAGTCCCTTTTTTTTTATCGTATACTTACATTTATACGTTCATTGAATTTTAGCTCGAACGATTCAAAGGACTATGGAGAATTCGTAATGGGGAAACAATTTTTATTCACCATAAAGAATATAAGGTGTTGTACAGTCGCGCCAAGACGTTCATCGACGAACACTTGATGTGTCGGATTCAAGAATACCCATACTAAGTCTTATGTAATTCTTGAACTATGTGATGTTATTTTGGTAATGATATTAGTGTTTTCGTAACTTTCAAAACAAAGTTTTTACAAGATTCGTAATTATATATAGAGGGTCATCGTAGTTATTTAAGAAGAGTCGTCAATGTTAATGGATAACCCCAAATGACTCTAACGGGAAATGTTGACCCTAGATTAATATAACAAAGGGTCGTTAGTCTGGGAAAAACCAATCTAACGACTCTACATGTCCAAATAAGCTAACGATCTCCTGGATGTTTTTGTAAGGTTGTGTTGTCACTGGTTTTTATTTATAAGTTAACGACTCTAGTGATGAAAAACGAAGTATCCCCTGGAAATTTTGTTCATAGGGTCATTATTATTCTGTATAAAATAGGTAACGACTCTAGATGTCCAAATTGGTCGATCTTCTGGATATTTTTGTAAGGTTGTGTCGTCATTGATTTCAATACAAAGAGTAACAACTCTAGTGTTGAACAAAACAAAACAAGTATCCTCTGGATTTTGTTATTCGAAGGGTCGTTAGCCTGCTATATGAATAAGATAACGACAGTTGCAATGTTTCAATATTTTTGTTTGGAGTCGTTAATCTGTTGTATTATAAGATGACGACACTTATGTTGGATCATTTATTTTGAGCTTTGTAGGGTATGAGTCGTTAGTCTGCTATATTATTTGATAACAATAACACTAATTTTAAAAAAAAAACTACTAACATATTAAAGAAAGCGACAATGTTTTAACCAACCATTCGAGCCAACAGTAGATAGTTGTACCAAACAAAAAGCAAGGAAACAAACATAAGTTCAAGACTATAATAACTAAAGACCGTCCATTAAAACATTATAAGACCATCCATAAGTTCACCCACGAATACCAGCTCCACCTCGGCCTCGACCTCCACCTCGGCCTCCACCTCGGCCTCGCTGACTTCCCTGACTACCTGATGCCCGGCTTCTCTTACGACGAACTTGACTTCCACTAACAATTTTGGAATCAACATCTTCTCTTTCCTCCTGGATTTCCTCGCCTTGGCTTCCTCCACCTAGAATTCCTCCAGATTGCTCAGCACGTTCTTGGCGTAGTTGGCTAGTTGTTTTCCGGGTTCTCTTACTTTGACGATTCAGATCATCCCACATTTTTTCGCCTCTAGATTCTCAATGTGTGAGCAGCAATCAGCCAAGCGATGTTGTTGCACAGGTTCCAATACCTCGCCTTTGTCGGCCGAGCAACACAATCCCTTGATGAAAATCTTCATTCATTCCCTCTATTTGCATTAAAATACCAATTCAGATTAACACACTTATAATTGTATTTATATGAATAACGCAATTACAAAAATAAATACTTACGACAAGCTTAAGAATTGTAGAATAATCTCTAGTGTAAAAAATAGAAGCAGAGGAAGATGCTTTCTTGCTCCTCCGACTGCTAGCAGGATCTATCCATATCACCCGAGGGTGAGAGAATCCTTCGTACCATTGCAACTAATATGGTGTTTCCTCGTCACCTTCATTCACATACTCCCAAAGAGACGTCCACCTTTCTATCATGCTTGTGTCTATCATCCCAATGCTTGGTCTTAGGTTCAAGGTCGTAGACCACCACTAAGTCCTACTCATTAGACTCGCAATTGTCTAACTTGTGCTGGAATGGTGGTTCATAATCCTCTTTGGGTGAATCTTGAATATACCCAATCTGACGCATGATTCTTATCGGATTATACATTGAAAATCTGTAAGGGTAAAACAGAGGTCCATGGTAATACACGACATCTTCTATTGCACTCACCCTATCATTCTTATAAGGATCAAAGATTACCTCTTCAGCTGTGATGTTGTCCAATTTTTGGCGCATTTCTAACAACGCTTCCTTTTGTTCCTTATCCTAACACCCAGTGAACAAGTATCGGGTCCTCTTGGTTTAGTTTTGTTCCAATCTGGGTTGACTGAGACGTCTGGATTATCTTTGAAAAATTAGGGGAAATGATCGGAAATCCACACCTATATTTACATCAAAAAAATAAAATAAAACAATCCGATAAGTGTAAAAATATTCAAAGAACAAAAAAACATAAAGAGAGGAAACAACTTTGTTCAATCCAATTACCTGGAGTAGAGCCGAATTGCCGTTCATTTGAGAAGTTTGTTCCCGAGATGCCTTTGATAGCTGACCATTCAAATGTGCTACTATGGAAGTCCCCCAAGAGTACTTGTTCACATCTTCCAAGGGATCCAAAAGATGAACAAGGATGGCACTGACCCTGTTAATTACCTTTGTTGTCGGGAAATATAACCGACGCAAGTACGTACAACAAATGCCCAGCCGCCGCATAACGACATTCCATATTAGAGAGACCATCAATTTTTTATTTTATTAGTGACCCAGCAAAAATCTTCCTAATCTATATAAGTTTGAACTCTTTCTTCCGGTATTTCTTTCCCTTCACGAAAAGGCCACCTGTCGTCTCTTGATCCCAGCCAAACAATTTCTTGGTGAATGCATAAATTTCTTTCCAATTAAGCCTTTTCTTGAACTTGTCATTGGTGGATTTTCCTTCGACCTGCAACCCTAATATCTGATCTGCATCATCAGGAGTCAATGCCATCTTGTTAAAATGGAATTGGAATGTATCGACCTCGCCGTAAAACCTCTCACAGAAACTTGATACTGCAACCTTGTCATATGCAATCACAGAGTTCACAACGACAGTATATATAGACCAGAGTTTTCAACAATCTCTTTGACTCTTGCACATTCTTCTTTTAGATCCCACATGTCCATTTTCACATAAGAAGATTTCCTCCTTAAAAGACGTACCGCATTCTTATGATCCTACGAAAGAAAAACAAGTAAATGTTAAATTAGAAAGTTAACATCATCAAATCAAATAAAAGGCAAATTTGAGATTGTTACGATTGTTTCATAGATGCTACGAGCCCACGTTCCAAGATATCCAAATAGAACTTTGCATCCATATCTAGGTTCTCCTCCGGATTTCCCACTACGAAGACGTTCCAGCTGCAAATGTTGGGCGGGAATGTGTATCGCGCTGGGTGCAATTGGGGCTCTAGGCACTGCATGTACCGCCTGCGGCTGCGAGGCAAGCACATGAACACCACCACCATTACCATCATTACCTTCATCCTCCTCCTCCTCGTCATCATCACCACCACCACCACCACCATCATTACCTTCATCATCCTCCTCATCATCATCACCACCACCACAACCATTACCATTATTACCATCATCCTCCTCATCATCATCATCATCATCACCACCACCACCATCACCTCAACCAGAACCACCATCATCATCATCATCAGCGGCATATTCACCTCCTACAGGAATCTCTTCTTGTTCCGTATCTTCATCTCTTCTGGAAGCAGATACAACAGGGGTGGAAGAAGCTGACGAATCTGACGGGTCATTATATGGGTCTCTTGGTTCGTTGATAGATTAGGGTACCTCACTCGGACGTTTTCCTCGAAATGGACTGGCATTTAAGTATTTGCCGTGTCGAGGAGGTTTGGAAGGAGGAGTGGGCATGTGTTTCCTGCCTTTCTTTTGACTACAATAGTACATACACAAAAAAGGAACAAATAAGTCAAGGATCAAATACCTTAACGATTTTTCATAGTTTCTACATGCAGATGAAGAATCGTTAGGGTTTATGAATTCCCCGATAACGACCTATTCACTGTAACTGAAATTTTTGGGTTCCAAAACTCAATTTAACAATCAAAACACAAGAATCAAAACGGAAGTGGGTTTTAGTTCACTTACTTTGTAATCGGCGCCATTTCTTCTTCTAATTCTTCCCGGCTTGATTTGTCCTTGCTTCGAGGATTAACCTTGAATTTGAGTTTCTCTACGATTTTAGGATTATCAACCTTTCGTTGGTACTCTTTCGTTCGAGCCATGTTTGTAGAAGAAGTTAATCGTCGATTAAAGTTTTTCGAATCGACAATGAATCGACGAAGAAAAAAAATGGTCGTTAATGGAGATGGAGAGTTGTTCGTGAGAGAGAGAGAGGGAGGGGAGGGGGAGACTCTTCTGATTTTTGTTTAGTGAAAATGGATTGGGGGCTCTAGGTTTAGGGTTAATATGTTTTTAAGTAGAAAGGGCAAAATTGTATTTTCACTACTATTTGGAATCCCGGAATGGGTAGAAATTTGGTGAGGCCTCTAATTATTTCTTGGGGCCCCAAATTAAACGAGGTTAATCATCTGTCTGTTTCGTACATAATTACCTAGCAAGTAGTTCCAAAAAGAAAAAAACTATCTAAAAACCATAGAATGTAGATTATAATCTAAAAAAAAATGTGTAAAAATAGTGGCAATATGAATTAAGACCGCTGGAGCTGTATAATCTTTCAAAGAGTGCTAACAGGGAGCCGAAAAACGACCAATGATGAAGAGGATGAATACAAAGCGAAACATGACACCGAACAAATCTCTTTGGGCCTGTTGAGCAAGAAACAAGATGTAATATCAACTGCAGACTATCAACAATTGATCTATAGAAGAACACGTAACTGATACCGAGAATAGCTTCAGAAAGCAACACCCAAGCACTGAAGAGGGTTGGTTTTAAGCCTTGAGCAAATAATGCTGCCATGTATGGTGCACAGATTGAGAAAACATAAGAATGTACCAAGTTAACAACGGCATCAGATCCTGAAACAGTACAAGATGAGTTTGCAATTATGCCACAAGCGCTTGGCAGGAGAAGATGAAAACCTAATGAAAAGGAAAACCTACATTAAATACAATCTCAACACCAACAAAACCTACCTAGCGCCACAACTGGTTCATCTCAACTTTCATTGGCGATGCCTCCAACAGTAAATACAATCTGGATACCAACAAATATATCCCAAATACAAGTCCAGAAACTGCATTTCTCAAGTCAGGTTTCGGGACGTACCAAAGACATCGTGTTGTGTACTAAAACAAGGGGTTTTTATATTAAGAAGCACAAAAAAGAAGCAAAGATCTTCTTGTTCATCTTTCTGCGAATGCTCCACTTTCCTTCTGTGTGCATTGAAGGCATGTGATTCACAGACTGGGGAAATATAAAATAGAGCTGTATATATTATAGGTGCGAAATAATTTTTGTTTTGGGAACTGGGGTTGTTTTTTGCCATATCAAATCGATCTGCAGAACCACTATTAGTAAAGCAACCATATGCACATATATATGAATATCTGAAGCCACAACCCCTTGGCTATTAACAAATTCCACAACATAAAACAATTTATCATAGGTCATCATTGTAACAACATCGAATTTTTTTTGCAAACTTAAATTCATAAAATACACCAGGTAGGAATTTGTATTAGCCATCAACAAGGAAAAGGGTTTTGCGGTGAAACAACAATATCTTCATTCCCATTATATTAAAATAAGAACTACATGATCAACCATCACCATTTGCATTTCATACATAAATTACCTCGCTAGTAGTTCCTAAAAGGAAAAAACATCTAAAAAACAGAGAATTTAGAACAGATTCTAAACAAAGTGGGAACCGTAAAGTAGAAGTAATTAATACGAATTAAACCCGCCGTAACTATCTACTCTTTCAAAGAGTCATAACGTCGGGCAGCAGAAAAACGGCAAATGATGAATCCCCAAGAAACCACGACTGCAAGCATTACAGCAAGACCATATCTGTTTGAGTATGTTACACAGCAAGAAACACAACATAATATCAACTGAAGGTTATCAACAATTGATATACGGAAGACCACATGAAGGAGAAATAGAGTCGCTGCACAAAACAACATCCAAGCATGGTTTAAACTTCTGAAAGATAGGATTCCTCTTTCTTTTAAACCTTGTGCTATAATGATACTGCTATATATGGGAAAAAGATTAAGAAAACACAAGAATGTATCGAATCAATGGAACGATCTGAACCTGAAATACAAGTTGGATCTGCAATTATGCCATAAGGAATTAGCCGGAGAAGACCAGAAACTGATGATATTATGAAATGAAACATGATACGAGACCCTAACAACACGCCCCTCATGATAACGCTATTGATATCTTCGGTGTAATCTTGAAGACGATCATGGTTTTTAACGTTCTTCACCATCTTTACTTCTTGAGAAAATGTTAAGAGCTATAGAAAGATTTGGTAACGTAGAGTGTTAAGATTTTGTCAAGATATTGTACGATCTTGATGTTATTATTGTAACTGCATACATATTTCCTACTGTATATATCTTAGATATTGTTAGGAATATCTTTTATTTGCCTTATCAAGTTCTGTAAGATTGTATAAATCAGGCCTTTGCCTATCAATGGATACACAGAGAATTAATCTCACAATTACATTAGAATCTCTATGCTCATGTTTATCATGACATCAGAGCTAGGAAAGATCTGAGAACCAGTTTCCGCTGCAATACAATCCAGAGAAAACATTAGTCATTACCTCACGACCGAAACCCCTTACAAAGTATAAACACTATATTCAAAAACATAGTAGTCATGTCAAGAGAATATTTTTCAACCTGTCACTGTTCGTTTTGATGGAACCAACTACAATCACTGGCCATTCCTCATGAGGAGTTTTCTTAGGAAAGAGTATGTGGAAGTATGTCGATGATACAGAAGAAAATCCTACATCAAGCAGTTCTGATGGAAAAGGGAAAGAAACCCAGACAAAGGACCCAAAAGAAGAATGAGAAATTAACAATCACAAGATTCTCACTTGGATTGGAAACACAGTTATTCCTTCTATAAGCATGCAACTTACAAGTTTTTAGATAGCCAAAGATGCATGGGATTTTCTTTCGAAAAGGTACACTGAAATCAACTTTCCTTAGAGGTATAAACTCGAACAAGATATTAAATCTATGAAACAATCGCATGATCAGTCCGTTTCTGATTTTTATTCTGAGATGTCTTTAATCTGGAATCAATTAGCACTCATGGAACCAATATGGACCGTAGATTTGGAACTATGGCAGAAGTACAGAGAAGAAACACGTTTAGTTCAGTTTCTAATGGCTTTGCGTGATGAGTTTGAGTCTGTTAGGGCATCAGTCCTTCATCGTTCACCTCTTCCCACGGTGGAAGTTTCTTTGTCTGAAATTATTACAGAAGAAACAAGAAAAAGAATCACAGCAGAGATATCAAGAGTGTTTGCTATGCCTTCACGTTCCAGTTCTAACAATTTTCCAAGAAACTCAAATGCTCAAGTGCAACGTGATATGTCTCAAGTACAGTGCCATAACTGCAACACTTTTGGACACTTTACAAGAAACTGCAAGCTCCCATCAGCCAATTTCTCACCTGCTGCAACAATACCTGACACACCCACAACACAGTGTGGGTATTGTAAGGAACTTGGTCACTCATCTAGATTATGCACCTCACCCACCTCAAGAAACATGAGAAGGATCAATGCTAATGGAGGAAACAAATTCAGTACACCTACAAGATTTACAACAGCTCCAGTCTCATCTGTAACAGCTCCATATGCAACATCAACAACCTCATCTTCATTAGTTGTACCTGGTGGTAGTTCAGCTCCAAACCTTGCTGATATTCAAGAGATGGTTAAACAAGCACTCTCAATTGGTAACAATCCTACAACTGCATCTTCCCTCTCTATCTCCTCAGGTATTTGTTCAACTGAATGGTTTCTCGACTCAGGAGCATCAAACCACATGACTTTTAATCAAAAGTTTTTTTGAAACTCTTCATCGAGTCATCACTCCTAAGATACATACTGCTGATGGATCAACAGTAACTGCAAGTCATATATGATTGGTCAACAATTCAAATAACATTTGTGTACCAGATGTGCTTCTTGTACCGGGATATCAATGTTATGATCCAGTTAATCGCAAACTGCGTGTATCACGTCATGTCACCTTCTGGGAAAAGATTCCTTTTTGGACCCTCCCAAGTAGTCAGTCATCAACTTTTTAAAGGTTTACGTATATAGATCCATTTTCTTTGGAGATCACTAGTCCTTCACCAGAGTTATCAACTGAGAATTCTACACTCATCCCTGAAGAACTCGACCATTCTACGACTCAACCTGACAGTGCGGCTCAGGAACGGGATCTTGATCTTGAAGAGATTGCTTTTCCACTTCATAGTCGAAGACCACCAGCTAAGTATGCAAACTATCATTGTTCTTTATCTTCTATCTTGTCATTTTATGAACCAAAAACATACAGAGAAGCAACAACCATTCCACAATGGCAGGATTGAATCGATAATGAATTGGATGCACATAAAGAGGCAAAGACATGGGAAATGGTATGGATCTTCCTCATGGAAAATCAGTTGTTGGAAGCAGATGGGTCTACAAAGTTAAAACCAAGTCATATGGTGAGTTTGAATGATGTAAATCACGAATTGTTGCAAAAGGATATACACAAGAGTATGGTGTTGACTATGAAGAAACATTTGCACCAGTGGATAGAATGGTTACAGTTCGTACATTACTTGTTGTTGCTGCGGCACGAAAATTGGGGCTTCAACAAATGGACGTGAAAAACGCTTTTCTTCATGGTGAGTTACAAGAGGAGGTGTACATGCATCCTCCTTTTGGTTTGCCTCATGGACCAAATCAAGTATGTTAGCTTCGACGTGAATTATATGGACTCAAACAAGCACTTCGTGATTGGTTTGAGAAGTTTAGAAATGCAATTCTTCAGTATGGTTTTACACAAAGCGTCTATGATTCAACTATGTTTGTCAGATCATCAGTCAAAGGGGTTGTTATTCTTCTCTTGTATGTTGACAACATGGTTATTACTGGCAGTGACACATAAGTTATTATTAATCTCAATTCATATCTCAACAACTGTTTTAAGATGAAAGATCTTGGAACTTTAAGTTATTTTATTGGCATTGAAGTTGACACGTCTTCCACTGGTTACTTCATATCACAAGTAAAATATGCTTCTGAGATTATACAACGTGCGAGGTTGTCTGACAATAAGGTAACTGACACACCTCTTGAACTAAATGTGAAATACAGTCCTACAGATGGGACTTTATTGCCCAATCCAACATTGTATCGTCAATTAGTATGGATCGTTAATTATCTAACTATTACAAGACCAGACATAAGTCATGTTGTTCCCATAGTCAGTCAGTTTATGTCTGCTCCAAGGTCTACTCATTAGTTGTTCTCAGAATTCTAAGATACATCAAGGGGTCTTTGTATCAAGGAATGTGTTTCTCATCCAAATCTGATCTTACTCTTCGAGCATATTCTGATTCTGATTGGGCTGGGGATGTTACAGACAGAAGATCCATTACAGGATATGGTGTGTTTTTAGGAGTTTCTTTGATTTCCTGGAGAAGTAAGAAGAAAAGTGTGATTTATCGCTCTAGTGCTGAAGCAGAGTATATAGCTCTTGCTCACACCACATCTGAACTCATTTGGTTGCGATGGCTTCTTTGTGATATAGGAGTTCAAATTTCTGCTCCTACACCACTGTACTGTGATAACAAGGCTGCTATTCAAATTACACACAATGATGTCTTCCATAAATGTATAAAACATATCGGGATAGATTGCCATTTTACTCGTCATCATTTTAAGAAAGGTGCCATCACTCTTCCTCACGTCAAATCAGAATTTCAAGTGGCTGATCTTTCCACCAAGACTCACTCTGCAGCTCGTCTTCGATTCTTAATTTCCAGACTCAAGATGTGTACTCCACCACCCTAAGTCTGAGGGGGGTGTTAAGATTTGGTCAAGATATTGTACGATCTTGATATTATTGTTGTAACTGCATATATATTTCCTATTTCCTGTTGTATATATCTTAGATATTGTTAGGAATATCTTTTATTTCCCTTATCAAGTTCTTTAAGATTGTATAAATCAGGCCTTTGCCTATCAATGAATACACAAAGAATTAATCTCACAATTACATTAGAATCTCTAGGCTCATGTTTATCGGAGAGGAGGTGGGAGTACTGAAGATACTAGTTTCATTTCAGTTTCATTTCACAATTTACTCGAAGTTGAATTTGCATTTCAACTTTCCTTTCACCATTTTTAATTTTGTGTTGAGACTGAGACAGACAGGGTCTTACCCACTTCCAAGCAGTTTCTTCCAAGAGTAATAATTTAATTTCAGGCATTATTGTTACTCAGGCCATAATAAAGTATTTTTACTTTCGCAAAAACAACAACTCTGAGCTCTATAAAGGGAAACCGAAAATGCTAACCGCGTAAACAGGTCTTGATGTGACATTTAGTAGCCTCAAAGTTTTTCCCTTTTTGTTTTCTCTGGCTTGTTTCTTTCTCTCCTTTGGTTTAGTTTCCAAGTTTTGTATCTTTTTCTCTGCTCTATCTGAGAATATCTCCATTATAATAAAGCCACTTCAATGAACCTAACACATTACCGACCAGCCCATTGAGTAATTGAGCAATGAAAGCATACAACTGGAACCTAACCGTAGCCTTGTGCAGAACTTGCACACGCATTCCAGGGTCTGATACAACCAAGGGGAATGAAAGTCAAAAAATAAAAAATGCTTATCAACAAAAACAGATGGTTAGTGCATTTTATCCGAGAACCGAGAACCGAAGCCTTTTTCCAGTAACAAGTACCTGGTAGGCTGGAGAGAGAATCTCCGAAAAGTTTAGCATAGTTTTTACGCCGGCTTGCCACGCCTTGCACAACCCACATTACGTAGGCAATTTTCCAGCTTACTTCGGGTCTTATCAATTTTTACGCCTGCTTGCCACGCCTTGCACAACCCACATTACGAGTGCATTTTATCCATCAATAAAAATAGATGGACAAAGAGACTTCAGGTCTTACTTCAAAATAACCTTCTCCTAATTTTTAAGCTTGCTTAGGCTCAATTTGGTGTCGACACTTTATGATGGAGATTGAATATTCTCCTTTATATAATAAGGTAAGGTATAGATTGACCCTATGCCTAATGCAGAACTGGGAAACCCATACAGGGTCTGAAATTACCAAAGGAAATGAAGATCGTCATTAGCTTCAACTTGATTAGTCATAAAACCCTATGCCTGATCAAAGACAAAAGATTGATAAAAGTGCTATTAACAGAAACCCGGCCAAAAAGTGATATCTTAGGAATTTTGAATTTTGATTGTCCCATTAGATAGACGGATTACTATTTCCAAGATGAATGTTTCCCCACATACCCCTATTAATGGTACATAGATAATTGTGTTGCTAATAGGACAAGGGGTAAAACATGAAAAAACATAAAAAATTATGAATCCAATGCACCTTTCTTAATCTAAAAGAATTGTCCCTCTCCGCCTATATATGTGGTACGGAGGGAGTATTAAACTAACAACGAAACCTAATTCATCTAATGCACTCGTGCACCTAACTACTTCGTGATGCATTTGTGGCTTATCTGGAACGTCTTATTTTGAAGGAAAAAAATGTCACGTCTAAATTTCATTGTTTAAGCTCATGCCAACAATTACACCCCCATTGAGTAATTCAGCAATGAAAGTATAAGCAAAACTGTAACCAACAGCCTTTTGCCGGACCGGCACACCCTTGGGTCTGAATCTACCATGGTATTAAAAACAAGAACCACATGATCAACCATCACCATTTCATCCATATTTAACTAGCTAGTAGATCCTAACAGAGAATTTAGAACAGATTCTAAACGAAGTATGAATTATTTATAGAGTAGAGGCAAATACGAAAATACACCCGCTGGCCGCTGCTGTAACTATATAATCTTTCAAAGAGTTCTAATTAGAAGAGAGCAGAAAAACGGCGAATGATGGAGATGATGAATCCCAAAGATAACAAGTCTCCAGAAATAGTTGCAAGAATTAAGCTTGTTGAGTCTGTTGCACAAGAAACGTTGCCAAATACCAACGGCAGATTATAAACCACTGGTGAATAGAAGTACACACAACCGATTAAGAGAAGTAATAATGCTGCAAAGTATGGTGCAAAGATTGAGAAAAAATAAGAATGTATCAAATTAACTACAGCATCTGAACCTGGAATACAAGATGAATCTTCAATTATGCCGGAAGGATTTGGCCGGAGAACATCAGCAGGTAAGGATATTAACTCTGATATTAAGTATTGAAACATGCTAAGTGACCCTGACACCAATCCGTGTACGATAATGCCCTTGATATCATATTTAACGTTGTTCACCATCTTTAGTAGTTGAGAAAATAGAGAGATTTGCTACTGAGAGAAGGAGTGAGTACTGAAACACTATGGTCATGTATAAATAGAGAGATGGTGATGCACAACAAAAAAAAAAAAAAAATTATTTCAGTTTCATTTCACAATTAACTCTGAATTTGAATTGCATTTCTCAGAATGGGTGTACTCTCTTTTCCTAAATGTTACTAGAAATGGTATCTGTTCACATGGGTTTTATGATGCTACCTTGGTGTTGGAAGTGAGACTGATAGGGTGCTCAATTACGTATGACCACCCACTTCTAAGAAATTTCCATGACAATTACTTTCTCCATAGTAACCTATCTGTACTTCTATCAAGAAAATAAAAAAACCTATCTGTACTTACCCATCTTAATATCGAGTAATTGACCATTTTCTGATCGGGAAAAATACGTGTGGCCCAAATAATCTTGTTTGAGAACATACGCACAAAAAGATAAAAAAAATTTATAAGGAAATATTAAGGGTGAAACATAGGTGTAATTATTATTTTTGTCAAAAAGTGAAAAACTATTTTTTCACTCAAACATTTAATTTGGCAGGAAATATGCATCCGCGTACGTAGAGGTGTAAAGCGTGCCGGCCCGGCACAGCCCAGCCCACAAAGGCACGTGTTTAGTGTGATGTGTGTTGTGAACTGTGTTGGACTGTGCCAGAGATTCAGATGTGTTGTATTGTGCTGTGCTAAATGGTGTGCCGTGCTGTGCTGTGCCAGAAAAATAAACGTGTTGTGCCGTGATGTGCTGTGCTAGCACATTTATGTTTTTCAAAATGAATATTTTTAAGGTATTTTAGTAGCTCTGATGTCATATCTTTAATGTTGATTTTGTATGCAATTTCATTCACTCGGCAGGCTAGTTATTAGTTGTTCTGGTTGTTGGATCTTCTTTCTCGTCTAGCTGCTGAGTCGATGACAGAAGCCTACCCCACATCTTTATGTCCAAAACTTAGTAAAGAAGATGAAGAAAAACGGTCAATGGGTTCTTTTAATTTGAAGAATCTAAATTTTTTCCATTCAATATCTAGCCAATAAAAAAAGAAAAAAAGAAAAAGGTACCTAGAGGGAACAAATTGTTTGTATACCTTGACTGACTTAGCAAAGGCCCTCTGCTTGCATAATCTGGTCCATGTCTGGGATTCTGTTCACATTAATACCCGGGCCAGCAGCAGAATACGAAACCTCTTTGAAGCTCTGACTTAGGAAGTAAAATTTCTCGGAAACCTGCACACAGTTATATCTTCTGCTCCTACAAAATCACACCACAGTTATATGAGAACTTAAGGAACCTCTACTTCTTCAAGAATGGTATATGGACTCTGAATTTTGTACTACAAACTTAAGAAACATCTAGACAAATAAATGTTAAGTTTTTGAATTTGTATTTCTGTTCCTTTTCATTCTCTCACTCACTCCACCTCTTTTAAATCTACTATAATTCCTCCTCCAATTTCTTATAGGATAAGATATTGCATACAAAATCAACATTAAAGATATGAGATCAGAGCTACCAAAACCCTATAACTATAGGTATTATGGGTTGACATCTCATGGATTCATCCATTTCATGAAGGGAACCAAGAAGTGGCAGGCTCTGGTAGTCGTTAGTTTTATCCTGCAGTAATAATAGAAGGGGAAAAAAAAAATCACCAACATTCCTTGTGGTACAATTCAATCATCCAATCTACCAATTGCGTTCTGCAAGGAGCTCCAGTTTTTGTTGTCCCCGTTTCACCAAAAAAAGAAATTTCTATGTGACATATATATGTGAGCTTCACAAATTTCATTCAGTTTTACACACAAACAGAACATAAGGAGCAATTTTTAAGCAGAAATGATAAGATAAAAGATAAATAACTATAATAAGAAATAAAGAAATAAACTCACCATGACCAAAACCTACAGAAAGATCAACAACAAATGTATCTTCGGTTTCACCACTGCACCCCAAATAGGAGAAGTTAGTATAACATCTTATATATGAATATTTTTAAATACATAAAGTTCAGCATAGAACCATCTGTTGCTAACCACCCTATCCAGCTTCAATGCTCACAGGCACAGAACCAATTTGGTTAACCTTTGCAGAAAAGCAGAGGACATATTTACAAATTCTCATGTGAAGAATGTTTTAGAATACTAAAAAAAGATTCATGAAAGGGACTTGTCATCCGCATAGATATAAAAGACAAACCTTAAAATAGAAAACCTTTGCAGGACTTCACCTTGATTTCTGTCTCGACACACGCTGTGAACCACAGAATTACTGACATTAAATGGAAGTTCGATAATTTTATGTATACATACACATAGGAGAACCATTTCTAAATATGAGACCCATGATTGCAAGGAAATAATTTTTCTAAGATACCTTCGCAAGGAAATCTCCAAGAGCAGGTCCAACTATCACCATCAAGGAAACCTATAGTTTTTTCCATATGAAATACGTTACGAATATGCATCACCTATAATCCATGGGGAAAACTACATATATCAATTTTCATGAAAATTAGAGAAATTTTACAAATGAATTGCCTACAGCTTGATATTACTTTTGACAATATTCTGATTCATCCGAAAAATCATCACCAGTCTCCACTGCAACTTCTTGGCAGCCAAAATAATAGCTTCTTTTGGTTAGTAGTCATCTAGCTCAAGAGGATATCAGGCAGGAGGAGGATAGTAATACTGTTTGAGCTACATTTAAAAAGTGAGTCGAGTTTAGCATGTATATATATACTGTAAACATAAAAATATACCAGAGCGAGTATAGATCAACAAAAAAGAAGTAAGCCGGGTTAGTCATACATATGGTTTCAGAATTCCATAGCGGTCTTGGAACTTAAGGATGTGTAAATCCACCTCCAGGGAAGCATATGCCACTGCGAAATATTATTGTAAAAATTTAATAATTATTATCTAGGGGGTCGGTAAGGGTCACTGTTGAATGAGAAAGGAAAACAACGACCATATTAGTGAATGTGCCAACTACTGCCCACCAAAGATTGGGATCTATATTACCTGGGTGACCCTCATCTTGAACTCATTTTGTACATCATTAGAGAGCTTCATCTACCAATGATTTTATGAGGATCAGGAAAAAGAAGGTCTGAGGATCGGGGATTTTATGAGTCAACCCAATTTAAAAAATCGGTTTCATCTTTCTAACTTAATCTATCTGTTTCTATGATTTAAATCTTTCGTTTTCGTTTTTACTTAGATCAATCTGTTTAGAATCATGTGTTTTCATAAAATAGGAGTTGAATTCACTGGGTATTGTGGAATTACCCCTTGATTAGTGATCTCATTACTCAATATAGTTTTTTCATTTATTTTTTTTCTACTGCATGTTTTAATAAGTTTGTTGGTTTCTTTCTTTTGCATCTTCAATTTATTTACTCTGTTTTGATATCTAATCACTCTTAATGAGGAGGTAATTTCTTTCCTGTGCAGGTGAATCCTTGATAATCATTTGTGGTATCCAGTGGTGGAATTTTCAGAATGGCCTTTTCTGAAACAAGAACAGTGGCGTGGAAAGCAGTAGCGCAAATCATTCTCTTTGTGATAATGATTTATTCCAGTAGTATAGTTTATCCTCTTGTCCAGTTAGATAATAGCAGAAGCCAGTACATTGATCTTCTTGATCATCAAAATATCCTTACCAAAATTAAGTTTCTGCAAAAATTTCAAAAACTTCAATTCCCCCCTAAAACTCAGCCGGAAAAGCTCAGTCAATACCAGGACTTCCCTTTTTTATTGCCAATCAGTTACGTCAATATGCATGTGTATCCTCATTTAGATCCACCCATATATATCATGCACATATCTAGGAATCCCCTAATTCCTTTAGGAAACATTACCCAGTCATCAAAGAAGATTATTCCATTGGTTACCAATATAACAATAAATCTTCATCCTCAATATTTTTAGGAGATATTCATTACGATAACAGAATTAAGAAAATCCCTTGGAAGAATATTTATACTCTTGACCCAGCAAAGGAAGAGGGCAACAGTACCATCAGTTATCGAGACCTCCTTACCTCAGAACTAGAGTTTCAAGAAAACAAAACAATTAATGGCTACAAGCCAAAATATCCGTGCCAGCAAAATCAACCTTCTGTCAAGACAACTAAGAAATGCATCCTTGGAAATACCAAAAGAGAGAAGAAGTGCTGTTGGATCCTCCTCAAATATCACAGCAGCAGCGGAGGAATGGTCTTATGCAATCTTAGGGAAATTTATGTACAAAGAGAAGATCCCGATGAGAATAATCAGAGAAGAAATCAACTCTTTGTGGAGGAAGTACAAAAATAAGGAGATTCGCATCATGGGTCAGAACCTCATGTTGGTGAGGTTAAACAGTGAAGCTGAACAAGATGAAGTAATAAGAGATGGTCCTTGGATAATCGGTGAAGCTTTATTTGCTGTCAAAAAAATTGTAGCTGGTACGTCTGCTAAAGATTATGACTTCACACATCAAGTGTTCACAGTTCAATTCAAGTATCTAAAGATTGAACACCTGAATGTCAAAGTTGTTGATGAAGCTATTGGTTTGTTGGGAAAGAAGATATCAACTACTCCGGAAAACTGTAGGCCGAGATATGGAAATACAGTAAAAGCAAGAATAGAAATGGATCTCAAAAAACCATTATATCGTGGAGGCTGGTGGAAAACCTTAGGAGAGGAAGATGTTTGGATTCGCTACCATTGGGAATTACAACCAAAAAAGATCTGTGACAAAGGCTGGGTCATTGTCCATCAAAGTGAAAAGTGCATGAAATGGAACTGGTTGCTGCACCTAGACATCTTAACAACAGCGGAATATGAGGAAATCTTACAAAATGAGAGAGATGTTTATGAAGGAAATGACGAAAGGAGTATGTCACCAATAATGGCTGAAGAGTTAGTAGGAGACGAAGCTTCTGAAGAAAATAGACAAAGCAAAAGAATGAGGAATTCAACTCTCAACCAAGAACCATCCATGAACCCTCACAATATCCATGTCCAACATCCTAACACTCTAGGAATGAAGCTACTGGTAACATGAACAATATCGCAGCTCAAGAGATGATTTATGATAATCCAGAGGCAATGCATTCTGAATCCACAAATGATTATCAAGGAAGCACAGTGCAGGTATCCATCTCTCATCTTTACTCAATTGATCTTAATAATTTATTTTATTGGTATTCCATCTTTTTTTCTTTTACTTACAAAATGAAAGTAATGCTTGGAACTGCAATCGTTTTGCAAATAAAAACACTATAAATTGCATGCTGGATTTGAACAAAATGCTTAGTCCGGACATAGTTTTTTTACAAGAAACAAAAATCAATAGTGATAAAATCCTCAGATTCATAAGACCGTTAAACTTTCCAAAATCCTTTTATGTTCCTTCTATAGGGTGATCTAGAGGTATTTGCTTGATGTGGAAAGATGGTTTTGATTTAGATATTATATACCATGATTGAAACATGATACATTGCTTAGTTCATAGCGACCCCTCTAAACCTAGATGGCTACTGTCTTGTGTTTATGAGTCCCCATACCCACAAGAAAAAATTGTACAATGGAATTTCATACTCGATATTTGTATGAACTTTGATATTAATGCGCCATGGATCCTCATTGATGACCTGAATTTCACCTTACAATAATAATTGATCTTCTTCATTCTCCCCTAGAGCTAGCAACATCATTCATGAGGTAGGTTTGAGTGACTTAGGCTATCATGGCAATCCATTTACATGGACAAGCAATACACATGGCACATAAAAAATAAAATCAAAATTAGATAGAGCTTTAATGAACTCTGATTGGTTATTAAATTTTCCTGACTATTGTCTGAAGCACTTTCCCTTCTTATTTTCTGATCATTGCCCTAGTCTGTTAGATTTGTTTCCTAACAATATTTGTAGCGCAAAGAATTGGAAATTCTTTGAATGTTGGTTAAGGGATGCTAGCTGCAAACTTCAGATTCAATCTTCTTGGTCCAAGAATCATAGGGGATCTGCAGGGTATGTTCTAGATAAAAAACTATCTGAAACAAGAAAAGACTTGTCACTCTGGAAAAGAAGCAATTTCAGCAACATTCTTTACAAACTCAAGAATCTTCAGCAATAATTAAATGAACTCCAAAAACCTGACCTTAATGGTTTGGATAACACTAAAGCTGTGGAAGAAGTTGAGAAAGAATTGAAGAATGGCATCAGTGTGAAGAGATTTTCTATAAACAGAAGTCTAGAGACACTTTCTTCCATGAAGTAGATCAAAACACAAAGCACTTTCATCTACAAGCAAACCGGAGAAGATCGAGAAATAGAATCGAAACACTAAAGAAGCCAGATGGAACATGGTGTAGTGGCAAAGAACAACTTGAATCATTGTTGGCTGACCATTTTAAGGAAATAATGACCACTTCTAATCCAGACACAGATGAGGAGCTGCTAAATCTCTTGCCACCATGCATCACTGAAGAAGATAATGAGTTTCTCACAAGAATGCCTACTGAGGATGAAATCTACAATACTTTGAAGCAAATGCAGCCTTGGAAAGCACCAAGACCGGACGGATTTCCACCGGGATTCTTCCAAACAAACTGGAGTACGATAAAAGATGATGTCATTAACATGATACAAAGTTTCTTCCGTACTGGAAGATTTCTCAAAAAGATAAAAAAGACTAACCTATGTCTTATACCCAAATGCAAGCTACCACAAACTCCAGGAGACTATCGGCCAATAGCTCTGTATAACTCAACATATAAGCTCATTTCAAAAAAAATGGCAAACAGGCTGAAATTTCAGCTAGAAAATATTATTTCCCCCATGCAAGCTGCATACGTGCCAGGCAGACAGATTGGAGATAACATCACATTGGCTCATGAGCTTATTCATTTGATGAAGCGAAAGAAAACAAAGAAAGGCTACATGGCTTTTAAACTCGACATGTCTAAAGCTTTTGATTGTGTCGAGTGTGCTTTTCTTGACAAAGTTATGAAACAATTAGGGTTCAACTCTAAATGGTGTAGTTTCATCCAGGAATGTGTAAGTACTACTGACATTCAAATTCTTCTAAATGGTTCTCCAGGAAGGGCTTTCAAACCAACAAGAGGAATACGGCAGGGAGATCCCATTTCTCCATACTTATTCTTACTCACAATGGAAGTCTTCACTCGTGCATTGGCCAAAGCTGAACTAGATGGTAGAATTCAGGGTATCAAGATTTCGATAAAAGCCCCTCAAGTTACACATCTTCTTTTTGCAGATGATTGTCTTGTCTTTGCAAAGGCTGATATTCACAATGTAACAAATCTACTTCGGGTAATAAAGTCCTTCAGCAACATGTCAGGACAGTAGATAAATTTTCAGAAATCTGCTGTTTTTTTCTCAAAAAATATGCATCCAAGGCATTAAAGAATCCTACTAAGAAGCTTGAAGATGAAGGAGATGAATCTTGAAGAAAAGTATCTAGGCATTCCACTCTTCTTAAACATGAAAAAAACTACTTTTTTCTCAAGTTTAGTGGTGAACACAAAAAACAGATTAACTAAATGGAGGGGAAAGTTTATTAATCAGTCAGGAAGATCAATACTTGTGAACCATGTTCTCAATACCATGCCATCACATCACATGGGAATTTTCAAGGTCCCAGATGCTACCATAAAAGAACTCGATAGTATTCAACGGAATTTTTGGTGGGGAAAGGAAGAGTCTGGAGGTTTCTACCTTGCTGGTTGGCCAGCCATTAACAAGCATAAACTGAATGGAGGTATAGGGTTCAGATATTTAAAATGCTTCAATAAAGCTCTCTTTGCAAAAGCAGCATGGAGATTACTAAAGAATGAAGACAAGTAGTAGGCTCAAGCTTTAACAGAAATATATTTTCCAACTTTTTCAGGTTTGCATGCAAAGAAGAAAAAGAACTCTACTTGGGCGTGGCAGAGTATTCAAGGGAGTATGCAGTTCATTTTAATACATAGCCTATGGCTGGTTGGTAATGGACATAATATATCCATTTGGTCTGACATATGGATCCTAGGAAAACAAGAACCTCTTGTTCCAGCGAGTTTGAGATTGCAAATACTTACAGCAAAGTTGCAGATCTCATTGATCATGATACAAAGGCATGGAAGGTGATAGACGCATTTATGTGTCTATTTTGGTCTCAATTATGTGTATTGTTAGTGCTCAATTTTGTAATTATTTGATTATTTTATATTTTTGTAGGTGTTTTTGGAGAAATAAACTTTTGCAGAAAAATTGGCTCGAAAAGTGATATATGCACACCTATGAGAAAATTGCTAAAGGCACCCAGAAGAAGTACTACACGCATCCCAGAAATATATTGGAGACACCCCAGACATGCGTTGAAAGCACCCAGGAAAAGTGTTAATTGCACCCCAAGGCAACTACTATTGGCACTTCGGAAATGGATAAGGGGTACCCCAGTTGCTAAGGGGCACCCACTTGCTATTCGCACCCCTACTCTAGTTAGGGGGCTACCTTTCTTCTTTACGGGAGAAATGAAATTTGGCGGGAAATGTCACGTTCAAAAGAGCTGTTCATCAGCGTACTTTCTGTGATGGATTTTGGGTCGATATTTTAGTGGATTTGGACCGGAATCAGTTGATCGTGGTCAAACAGGGTCGGAGAAGTATATAGTTGGGAGAAAGAAGGAGTTAATCGACAAAACAGAGAGAGGAGATATTTCGAGCATTGGTTCACTTTTGGAAATAGCGTATGGAAAAGGAGAAAATATTTCCCTGTATATTTGTTTCCATCTTACAGAGGATTTTGGAAGCTGTGATAACTCGTAAGACGCGTGAATAAAATGGTAAGAAGAAATCCCGAGGGTTGTTTTCCGTGATGAAGAAGAAAATTATTTCGAAGATTTTGAGAGTTATAATCGGCCTGTTATGTATAAATATGATGGAGGGAATCTGACAACGGATTGTCGAAAGTTTGGGGTCTATTTCGAGCACCAGAGAGGCTCGGGAAAATATCGAGGAAAGTTGCAGAGAAGTTCTTCATAACCAGCAGAACAAGGAAGAAGAAAATAGAAACACCGTTACCTATTCTTTCATATATCTGTAACAGTTTTCCTAACAATTATTTCTGTTAGTCTTCCTCTGTAACATTAGGCTCTGTAAAGTTGGTTCTGTAGCGATTATATCTGTTACGAACCCAATTTTTCTTCAATAAAACACCTAATCAGCCATGAGTTATTATTTTGAACGTGTTTTTGATATGAGGAGCTAAACCCAAACATTGGGATGACGGAGGAAGCAATTCTTCACGCATGTGGTAATTTTATTAATTCTTTTATGACTTATTGCATTGATTTTTAATCGTATTTTATGATTTTTATTGAATGATTGTGATTTCAATTGATGGGTCATGCTTTCTTAAGTGTTTTGATGTCTCATGCTTTAGATATACATTCATTACTTTCAAAATCTACTTTTGGCAATGAATTAGAGTCAATAAATTATTATTATTTGAGCTATTTGTCTAGAATTATTAGTTGAACCACATGAATATGAGAATTGGTGGAATCCTGAGTCTCAGTACCTTTCGATATTTTGACAATCTTGTGTAAATATTATCTTTGTTTTTAGTGTTTTCTCTTTTTAAGTCTGAAACCGAATCTCATTAAGTCCGAGTGAACGACAACCTTTCTTACCACTATAAAAACAACATCAATTTTTGGCGCCGCCGACGCGGACTTGTATTTAGGTTTTAGGCTTTAGATTTTTTGTTCTTTTTTACGCCTTTGGTATTTTCTTGATTCTTTTCAGATTTGGAGCGAAGAAATAAGGAAAGAAAAAGTGTTATAAAAGGAAAGAAAAGAGGAATCCAAAAGGAGTGAAGAAGATTTTATTTTTACATTTTAGATTTTTATTTTTAGAAAACTGTATTAGGGTTTGTTGTATTTTCTGTAAATTTTCTTTTTATTTTTTGACACTTTTTGGACTTTACTTTTTTGGGACTCTTGGACATTATTTTTAAAACCCTAAGGAAGGGTAAATTTTATAAAGCTCCTGCAGGGAAGGACGACAGTTACGATCTGTCTCGGCCCCTCAGGTTCGTACACTGACATAAGAGTCGGTGGCCTGAGTCGACTTCAACGGTTCATCACCCGTCTAGTACGGGAGGTAAGACTCTATCCACCCACGAATCCCCAGTTAGTGGGTTTTTTTTGTGTGGAAACACACACAAACACGTGCACACACCAATTGCATTTGTCATACTACCGAGTTTAGGAAAACTCATGGATTAGTAAGCGGAACTCGTGCCTTGGGCCTTATGGGAGTTACCAGTTGAAAGTCCACAAGCCTCAGCCTTGTACCTTTGACTAGTCTTTGACTGTAGGTATATTTTGTTGTGGTAACCTGAGCTTACCCATTTTAGTCAACCTTGCATTTGCACGTGCATAATATAATGTCGAACTGGTATTACAATAGCCAATACAATGAATATCCGACTGAGCAACATGGACATTATTCTTATTATGACCATAGTGTTAATAGTGGTTGGGAACATCAACCTTTTCGAGGTTATGGTTCATACCAGAGTGAGCCCAATTACTATTCGCACACCTATCAGTCATATGAGCAAAACAATCCTTCTATTTCTCTAGAAGAGTCTCTCAAGAGTCATACCTTATTTATGAAGGAAACCTTTAATATTCTTCCAGACGAGCAGTCAACTAAGATGTCTCTAGAAGAGTCTCATAAGCAATTTACCGAGAGTACAAATAGGATTGTGGAAAAATTGGCTCAACATAGTTTTAATTTTAAATATAGTGTTTCCAATAATACCCTTGAAAATGAGGATAGTTACTCACATAATCAGGATGACGAGGATGGAATTGGTAACACTACTTTAAATGAGGTTCAACCATTTTCATGCTATTATAATGATGATTATGATGAGGATAGTGTTGATGAAGAATTTGAAATATGTAGGCATAGTGAATAGGAATTTGTTAGTTCAAATCCAAATAATTTCAATAATTATTCACCTATTCAAAAGGACGAGGATTTGACTAGAAGTATCCCCGTTTTAGACGATGTAGTATTTCCTTTTTACGAAGCCAATAATGGTTTAGAGGAACGGGTTTATTTTGAGTCTAGCGATTTAGAAATAATAGTCTTAGACAAAGATAATGAACTCGTGGAGATGAGTGAGGATGAACCTGACTTAGAAGAATCAATTGACCATTTTTAGGAATCTGATGACCTTGAAATTAGGGAAGTTGTGACTAGTCTTTCTAGAGACGCTGAAAACTCTAAGTTTGGGGGTGATTATCATTCTCTATGTGCTTTAACTCTTAGAAAGGTCCCTCACTTGGGACTTGACATATGTGCCTCAACCATTTTAAAAGATTATCTTCATACACGTTTTCCTGAACCTAGTGATGTCCATAAGGAAGTTCAGTTGTTAGAAACTCATCCTATGGTTGATGTGGTTTGCTCAGGCTATGATACCCAGATTGACTTCGTTTTCCCACCAAATATTTTTCTTCCAAATGTGGGAACGTATGAGTTTCAAATGTGTCAGTTATTAAGTTCTGAAACGAAACCTAATTACTTTAGGAGATTAAAATCGACACATTTTCTTAAGAATGATCACCACTTCCATTGTTGTCAACTGTGTGAGTCAAACCTTATTGACTTTAAGGATCCTCAATTATTCCGGTTATTATTATGTGCTTCTAAGTTCTTATTTGAGTTTTTAAAGACTTTACAACCTGATGATTCAGATCTTACTGACGAGGAGGTGCAACCCATGAGAACATTTTATTTAGACCCCTTTATTGAACCTGAACCTGAACCACAACTAGATGTAGTTTTATTAAATAGGAAACTAGGCAAGTGTGTTGTATGTGTATTCACTTTCTTGGTTTGTTGCAGTTTCCTTTTATCTGTGGTAACACTTTTTGATACAGATGATCCACAGTTGTTTCGGTTATTTCTTTATGATATGAGGTGATTAATTCTTTCTTATGTCTGGCTGAAGACGTTAAACTTAGCACTTCTTGGGAAGTAACCCATGCTAATGCAACACGGTAATATCTTTCCTTATAACTCTTTTGCTTCAAATGGTAACAGTTTCTCCTTGTTCATGTTTTTAAGTTTATCTTTAGAACATTGAGGACAATGTTAGATTTAAATTTGGGGGTATGGGATAAACTTTTTAGTTGCATTATTTAACTCCAGAGCCTAGAAATTTATGCCTATTAAGGATAGCACTAACCAATCTAAGTGGATGGAAGCATCTTGATTGTAGGAGTTGAGGAACCAATCTGAGTGGATGGAAACATCTAAATAGAGTCTATTCATAAAAGCACAAAGCTCAGGTGTTAGAAATAACATGATAGTTTCACCGTATCTCGGAATCATCTTATTACTTCTGTTTTTATTTTTTGCACAATTTTTATGTTGATGTCTGCTGGGTTGAAATGGGGTGATTGAGTTATTGAGTTACTAATTTTATTTTATTTAAAAAGTTGGAAAAAAAAAGTTGAAAAGGAAAGAAAATTGAGACCAAACCATCAGACCAACCAGAATAAATTCAATAAAATCGACCACTGGTTCCCTTGTATATGCCAGCTGAGTTGATCTAGAATTTGGATTATCGACCACTGGTTCCCTTGTATATGCCAGTTGTGTTGATATTAGTCCAGACCAGTATCTCAATCCATTAGGTCATAGGATTCATCTTGGCATTGACGTCCATTCGCAACCATCTATTTCTATTTCAGTCTTCTTAATCTATTCATGTGATTTGTTTGATTCTGGATATTGATGTCCATAGTGCGACTATCTGAGTAGAGCTCTGTCACTTATTTATGAATTTTAGTATGTGAGTGCAAACTCGTGTACAACAATTGGAATTTCGCATCAGGATACTTCCTCATGTAATCAAAGAGAGTATGCCAACCAAGGAGGTTCTTTAGTACCTTTCAAGGTTCTACGTAGATAGCTAGGGTCAGGAGTAAAGGTTTTGTGGGTATATCTCTAGTAAACCCTCTCGAGACAATAACTCGGCCACTAGGGCCACCTAGGGGTTTAACGGCTTGTTGCACACGCTAAGTGCAATCGTGATGCCTGCGACAGTGAGTTAGGATTTTATTTTTTAGATTTGATTTTCTCGAGGACTAGCAAATAATAAGTTTGGAGGTATTTGATAGACGCATTTATGTGTCTATTTTGGTCTCAATTATGTGTATTGTTAGTGCTCAATTTTGTAGTTATTTGATTATTTTATATTTTTGTAGGTGTTTTTGGAGAAATAATCTTTTGCAGAGAAATTGGCTCGAAAAGTGATATATGCACTCCTAGGAGAAAATTTCTAAAGGCACCCAGAAGTACTACACGCATCCTAGAAATATGTTGGAGGCACCCCAGACATGCGTTGAAAGCACCAAGGAAAAGTGATAATTGCACCCCCAAGGCAACTACTATTGGCACTTCGGAAATGGATAAGGGGTACCCCCCAGTTGCTAAGGGGCACCCACTTTCTATTCGCACCCCTACTCTGGTTAGGGGGCTACCTTTTTTCTTTACGGGAGAAATGAAATTTGGCGGGAAATGTCATGTTCAAAAGAGCTGTTCATCAGCGTACTATCTGTGATGGATTTTGGGTCGATATTTTAGTGGATTTGGACCGGAATCAGTTGCTCGTGGTCAAACAGGGTCGGAGAAGGATATAGTTGGGAGAAAGAAGGAGTTAATCGACAAAACAGAGAGAGGAGATATTTCGAGCATATTTGGTTCACTTTTGGAAATAGCGTATGGAAAAGGAGAAAATATTTCCCTGTATATTTGTTTCCATCTTACAGAGGATTTGGGAAGCTGTGATAACTCGGAAGACGCGTGAATAAAATGGTAAGAAGAAAATTATTTCGAAGATTTTGAGAGTTATAATCGGCCTTTTATGTATAAATATGATGGTGGGAGTCTGAGAACGGATTGTCGAAAGTTTGGGTTCGATTTCGAGCACAAGAGAGGCTCGGGAAAATATCCAGGAAAGTTGCAGAGAAGTTCTTCATAACCAGCCGAACAAGGAAAGTTTGGGGTCTGTTCTTTCATATATCTGTAACAGTTTTCCTAACAATTATTTCTGTTAGTCTTCCTCTGTAACAGTAGGCTCTGTAAAGTTGGTTCTGTAGCAATTATATCTGTTACAAACCCAATTTTTCTTCAATAAAACACCTAATCAGCCATGAGTTATTATTTTGAACGTGTTTTTGATATGAGGAGCTAAACCCAAACACTGGGATGACGGAGGAAGCAATTCTTCACGCATGTGGTAATTTTATTAATTCTTTTATGACTTATTGCATTGATTTTTAATCGTATTTTATGATTTTTATTGAATGATTGTTATTTCAATTGATGGGTCATGCTTTCTTAAGTGTTTTGATGTCTCATGCTTTAGATATACATTCATTTCAAAATCTACTTTCGGCAATGAATTAGAGTCAATAAATTATTATTATTTGAGCTACTTGTCTAGAATTATTAGTTGAACCACATGAATATGAGAATTGGTGGAATCCTGAGTCTCAATACCTTTCGATATTTTGACAATCTTGTGAAAATATTATCTTTGTTTTTAGTGTTTTCTCTTTTTAAGTCTGAAACCGAATCTCATTAAGTCCGAGTGAACGACAACCTTTCTTACCACTATAAAAACAACATCAGAAGGTGACAGTGGTGCAAAAACTATTCAACCAGCAGGATGCTATGAAGATAATGCAAATGAGAATACCACAGAAAGGGGTAGATAAACTTATATGGAATCTGACAAGGAATGGTGACTTCACTGTGAAGTCAGCATATAAAAAATTGGTGGAGCTGAAAAGTGGAGGCCCTATCATTGATGTAGCAGCAGCAGAAATATGGAAGAATATTTGGAAGGTTCCAACTCTACCAAGAGTAAAAAACTTCCTGTGGAAATGCATGGTTGACATTGTACCTTCTAATGAAAGAATGGCAAGAGTTCTTAACTACATGTGTAAGGCCCCAAAGTTTTTCTCGGGTTAAACTAAACCCATTGTTGAACTCAGCACTTATAGTGCCTAGAACTCTGATATTCAAGTCTTCGACACCTCTAGTTTGCCTTAATAACAATAATCATTTTGGTTACTAAATAGAAATGCCTTCCCTAATTGAAAGTTTAGGTGCCTTAATAGGCTCTCATTCACTAAAACACCTCACATGCACACATGTCAAGTGGAGAGTGTGTCTAGGGCAGCATGGTCATTTGGTTTACAAATTGAACATAAAAGAGAAAAAAGAATCGTTTTTCTCTGATGATTGTTTTGGTTTTTGGTTTGGTTCTCTCATATCTCATTCTCTCCATGAAATCTTGTACAAGGAGCTTAGTAAAGATTCAAATTCCATGAATTCCAGTTGAATATGTTGTTGGATTTCATAAACGGAGTAGGGGTTATGTCTTTTTGTTCTTTCCTCCGGAAGCTATTTGAAGTGAATGATTTTTCTTATTCAATTGATCAGAGTTGTAGCTGATTTCATCACTCCAAATAATGATATGGGTAACTTGTTATTACCTTCAATTTCTATGTTTAACAGTTTAACTTTGTTAACTAGAAATTAGGGTTCATGATTAGAAATTGGAATTTTTGTTATAGTTCATGTTCTTATATAAATTGATGAAATGGGTATCTCCTAAACATCATGAATTTCTCTCATATCGATTTGGTTGCAGTAATTATTGGAATATCTCATGGACAATGTTGCTTGAGCATTTTGTATTTAAGCCCTAGAATGTCTGTTTTTGTTTAACAAGATCCAGTGGTTGGATTGATATGAAATTTTAGTATGTCATACTTCCTTATGTTATATATATACCTATAAAATTTCAAGACGATCAGGTCACAGGAACTATTCCAAAGATATAGTAGACGGAGACTGCAATGTGCTGAATTCAGTCTCTGGACACTCAACTGTTTGTGTGGTTTCTCAATATACGCTTGTCGTATAAATAATAAATTTTAGTAGATGTACATATATATTTAGGTGACCTACTGTAAAAATTTCATGAATTTATGACAACTTTTGGTACCCCAAAGTGTGGGATAATCGTAACTGATTTCTGTGTGTTGATACTGAAAGCAGTCGTGTTTAGATGTGGATATCTTTTTAATGAACCGTTAGAATATGCTAAATTTTGGATATGTTGTAGCTACTTGAGTTATATGGATCCTTTAAAATTTTCAAAATGATCAGGTGATCTTTGATACCTCAAAGATTCAATAAATTGTGGCTGCATTTTGAGAATCAGAAATCCAATGCAGTCCCGTTCATCCTTCGTTACCTCATTAGGTGGTGTAGAAATGTTTGTAGTTTTCATGGTGCTGCTAAGATAGATGGTAGACTCTGCCTCATCACGGGTAGGTGTTCTAGTACTGTTCTTTCTGTAATGAGGCATAATGAAGGACATCTTACCTAAAGCTAATGTCGAGACTCTTCTATTGTAATTACTCTCCGCACATACATCATCTAATTTAAGTGATATCTTCTATGTATTTATTTATTGTGGATCTGCCTGAAAGTTTATGTGTACAGAGAGATCGTCATGTACAAATGAAGGTGGGTTATAATATATCAAGGTACATATTATATACCATTTCACCGAGCTCGGAGTAGCAGTAAGCTATTTAAATTAGGGAATGGTGCTTGGTATATTTACTCGTAATATACCACTACGAGATTTCTATTAAGGTTTACATAATTTGCTATAGTTTGAATTGTTCTACCGTCGCTACGGGGACAGTTAGCTCGTCACATTAATACCTATTACTATTAGTTGTGAGATAGTTTGACTTGTTCTTGCTTATAATTAAATGTGCTAGAAATGATCCTTGTATCAATTTAAAGGATACAGTGTTTGACCTATTTGATTGATCTTTGTGTTTTGGCAGTTAGTGGAAATATGGTAATGATAACTTTAATGTTCCCACTAGATTTGAGTAGCCTTGTAATTTAAATATATTGACTCCACTTTGACAATTGTGTATTTGAATCGAAAGGCTTTGTTTATTACATTGGGATTGGATGGAGTATCCACTTCAGTTATAAATGGTTGGGGGTCTTTGAAATGGTGATTTGTTTAGCGGCTTGTTAGCATGTGTATATCTCTTTTGAGCGCCGTGATGGCTTATTGTTCTTTGTTGTTACAGTAAGGGTCTGATACGGAAGGTACATTTGAGGGACAAGTAAATACGTCGACACACTTAGTTTAGTAGGTGTACTTAGTTACAATGAGGACCTGGTTTGTGTACTGCATAATGTTAAGCCGTTAGTTGTGGAGTTCTTTCGGTGCCAGACTAAGCTTTCAGTTGTTTAAAAATAATAGTGTTATGCAGATTATTGTTTGAGTAGTGCCTGTTTCCAGTTAAATCACTCTACTCAATGAAATCTATATTGTTGGTTGTCAATGGAGGTGTTGATCCATTTGGATTTGGATTGGATCTGTTTCGGTTCATTAGATGATTGGTGTGTATTTTAACCTTAGTAGTGGATTTAAACACCTTACTATGTTTCATGTTTTATCTCCAATATGATTGGAGCGTCTGCCTAATAAATTCCTTTGTAATAATGGTGGTGATCGGCACCTAGTTGATTCACTTAGTTGTTTCATTTGATGTGGACTCTACCTTTTGTACCTGTTGTGTAACCTTTAGTTGGCATAATTAATTACATAACCTAATTACATTTGTTTAAAGTGGAACAGGGATGCCAATGATTTAAATATTATATCAACTAAGGTTCTGTTTGAGAAGGCTACTTAGAAAGTAATTTAATAATTTTTGTCAAAGTGGTCGGTATAGTATAAATGAAACACATTGAATCTTCGATGTCTTCCCTTATGCACATATATTCTGATTGTCTTTGAGCTATTCTATGTATTTCTGCTAGTAATAATTGTCTATTCTGTTAATAGTGATAATGACTATGGTACTGTTGGAAATGTAGAAGTTAGGGACAGTTGTTTCTACATAATCGAATTATTTGTTGTTAGAGATAGTTGTTGCTAAGTTCGGCAGTTCATACTATCTATTGCAAGAGATGATTGCTACTTATCAAAGTAGTTCATACCATCTGGTAAGGGATAGTTACTACTAGTGTGGGTAGTTCATACTATCTGAACAAATGTAGACGAACTACGGTCGTGCTTGATCCCTTCGAGCAACGGAGAGGGTACGTAGACAGCTGTTTTGCAGTTCAGCACAACTCTACATGGTTGTTCATATCATCTGAAAGTGTTGGTTGCTGTCTTGGCAGTTCATACCATCTATTTGGAGATGATTGCAACCTTGACATCGGCAACTGGCCGTATAAATTATTGGAGTTGGCAACTGGCCTTCTTCCATTTTTGGCAACTGGCCATGGTTAGAATCGGCAACTAGCCGTGTAAAAATTATTGGGGTTGGCAACTGGTGTAAAAATTATTGGGGTTGGCAACTGGCCATCTCCCATTTTTGGCAACTGGCCGTCTGTGAATTTGGCAACTGGCCGTATGTTAGTTTTGGCAACTGGTCGTCTGTGAATTTTGGCAACTGGCCATCTGTGAATTTGGCAACTGGCCGTCTGTTAGTTTCGGCAACTGGACGTCTGTTAGTTTCGGCAACTGGACGTCTGTGAATTTCGGCAACTGGCCGACTCTTATTTTTGGAAATTGGATCTCTTGTTGAATTTTATGAGTATTATGGTATGGGACATATGCTCGTAGAATACTAACCTTGAGACCAATGAGATTTATGTTCCGCTCCGCAGGATCTCAGGTTTGTTGTTTGGTAAGAAATGACTATTACCTATCGAGAGATACGTATTTTATCAGTGAACATAATTTTCTTTTAACTTGAGTGGCGTTTCAGGGACTCGGAGCTTGCCAAGCGGGCTGTAACCTGACCCGTTGGGAGCAAAAAGTTTCTGATCCGTCACAACAGGGGACTGTCCTTTTACCAGAGCCATTTGGTTTACAACTCCAGGTGCCAGGAGAAGTATGCCAAGCAATAATTCTTCAATTCAAGAGTGGATTCAAAGATGGTTTGATAATGAGTTTAATAATCTGATTGAGAATTGGACAACAATTATGGCAAACACGGTTTGGGAGATCTGGAAAGCTCGATGCAAATATATTTTTGAGGATATAAAACCAAATCCAGTTGAGGTTATAAGAATCATAAAGTTGCTTAATGAATCCACAGGAAAGCTTATGTTGAAACAACACCATAATAGTCAAAACAGTGTGCAACACGCAATGACTACTTGGAATCCACTACCATCCCCTTGTATCTCTTTTTGCTGTGATGCATCTTTTAAAGTTATTAATCATGTTGCTTAATCAGGATGGGCACTAATCTGTCGCTCTTATGCAGGAGATTTCATCCAAGCAAGATGCGATCATTCCGATGGACTCATGAGTGTTAAAGCGGCAGAATGCAGGGGACTGTTGCAGGCTATGCAGTGTGCATAAGAATTAGATGTTCAGTTTGTAAGTTTCGAAATGGATGCAAAGTTGGTGATCAAGGCAGTTAATGGAGGACTTCATCATGCTGCATGGGAGAATCATACTTTGATACAAGACATCAAAACCAAATATATAAATAGGAAATTAAACAAGCCAGCAGATAGGCTGGCTAAACATGCTAGAGTTCATAACATTTCTCAAACTTGGTATGACTATCCTCCAAGTTTTATTGCAAGTGCCATATTGGAGGATACGAGTCTTTTTGTTTCAGTTTCATCAAGTTAATAAAATCCCCTGTTTTGCATCAAAAAAAAAATCTATCTGTACTTCTATCAAGAAAATAAAAAAACCTATCTGTACTTCCCATCTTAATATCGAGTAATTGACTATTTTCTGATCGGGGAAAATACGTGTGGCCCAAATAATCTTGTTTGAGAACATAAGAGGAAAAAGATAATAAAAAATTATAAGGAAATATTAAGGGTGAAACATAGGTGGAATTATTATTTTTGTCAAAAGTGAAAAACTATTTTTTCACTCAAACATTTAATTTGGCAGGAAATATGCATCCGTGCGTATTGGTGTAAAACGTGCCAGCCCGGCACAGCCCATCCCACGAAGGCACGTGCTGCGTGCTGTGCGGGGCTGTGTCATAGATTCAGATGTGTTGTGTTGTGTTGTGCTAAATGGCGTGCCGTGCCGTGCTGTGCTGTGCCAGAAAAATAAACGTGTTGTGCCGTGCTGTGTTGTGCGAGCACACTTATGTTTTCCAAAATGAATATTTTTGAGATATTTTAGTTAGTACATGTATTATTACATAAATAAATTAGTATAACGAAAAAAATTGTAAAAAATTAGCTAAAACAATGATTTGTTTGTGAAATATGCATCAAATGTGATGTATCGTGTGGTATTTTACACATGACGTGGCGTTCTTTCTTCGCGTGTCGTGCTTTGCTGTGTCGCGTGCTAACACATGCCGCGTGTTGTGCCGTGCTGATGTGCCTATTTGTCTGGCACAGCACAGCACATTAAATAAACGTGTCTTTCCCGTGATGGGCCGGTCACGTGCTGTGCTCAAATTTTAACGTGCTGTGTTGTGCCATAAATGTGCTGGCCCGTCCCAATTTACACCTCTATCCGTGCGCCTAGAATTTTACAATAACGAAACAAGAATGAAAACTCAAAAAACACTCGGTTAAAAGAAATTCACTGGAAATATACGTTCATAATTCAAACCTTATAATAGCACCAACAACTTTTCATCAAAAATATGCATTTTTCAAAATTATGCCACATCTAGGCATTGGCATTGGGAAGGTCTACAATTCATGTACCCATTAGCATTGTTGGACAATATTTTTTCTAGATATTGATACAAATAAGGGTTATTGTGTTTTTGGTACTCATGTTTTGTCCAATTTTAAAATTTGGTCTAACATATGTCCATATTGGTGTTTGGTTCTTTGAAAAAACGTTGACCCGCGTTGACTCGAGGATTTATCATGTACTAATTTAATTACTTGAGGTATTCCTGCATCAAACAATTGCACTTCCATGTTAAAATATATACGTATAAACAAAGAAAGGAAATCATACCATCCAAAATCAATTGGGAACTTCTTATAGTGTTGGTTCAATTATGTATCACCACCCACTTCCAAGAAATTTTTATGGCACTTTCAGTTCTATATGTAGAATGCAGATCACTGAACTCTATTAAGAGAGATGAAATATCTACAGCTTAACCCTTTGTAAACAAAACCACTACTAACAAAAACAGAAAGTAAATGAAGCCATCACACGTTACCTACCTACGATTACCCAACCTTAAAATCGAGCAATTCACCGTTTGCTGATATAGGGCAAAATACGTCTGGGCCAAATAATCTTGTTTGAGAACAAATGCGAGAAAAAAATTTAAAAAGATTATAGGAAATATAAACGGCATAATCTTTCACTCAAAGCATAGGTGTAATTATATTTTTATTTCCGGTATCGTCGAGTGAGAGCCGATCTTTTATTGTCAACAAGTGAAATACTATATTTCACTAGAATAACAGGATATAAAAGATTACATTGTCACAAAAAATATGCATGTGTACGTCTAGAGTATTAGTTTAAACCTTATAAAAGGAGATGAAAACTTAAAAAAAAACACTGTATGAAAACTCAAAAACAAACTGTAAATGAATTCATTCGAAATCAACTTTCTTAGTTTAAACCTTATAATAACACCATCAAAAGTGAAATCACATATTTTCGTTTAAAGGAAGCCATGAAACATAATCTTTTCATAGAATAATGCCATTTTCCAAAATCATGCCACATCTAGGCATTGGGAACCGTCTACAATTTTCATGTACCACTAGCATTATTGCACAACATTTTGTCTCTTACTACTTGTGGGGTTTATCATATATACTCGAGGTGCTCTTGCATCAAACAATTGCACTTTTATGTTAAAATATGTACGTATAAACAAAGAAAGAAATCATACCATACCATACAAAATCAATTGGTAGCTTCTTACGTAATTTTGCTGAAGGAGACGGAGAAAGAAAGGAGATTATGAAGGGACGCCAAGGCTTTTCGGGACAATTATTAGGCCTATTCGTAATAAGTTATTGCACGTTTTTATTCTACCAATACGAGTTGTTAACAACACTAATAGCGCCTTTGGATACAAATTTGCTTATGATTTCTGCTTCTCTAGAAGTCGAAGGCAGTAGCAGAAGTTAGAAGCAAAACTATTTTGCTTCACAAAAAGTTAACTTTCGACTTCTAAAAGTCGTTTTGAAATTTGACAGCCAAACTGATTTCTGACTCTGCCATCAACAAAGGAGACTTCAGGTCTTACTTCAAAGTAGCTTTGCTTTTCCATTTCCTATTAGTTCCAAAAGTTTTGAGTGGTCCAAAAACTGCATTTCTCAAGTAAGTTTTAGGGACGCATCAAAAGCATCTTGTTCATCTTTCTGCACATCACATGCTCCACTTTACTTCTGTGTGCATTGAAAGCATGATAATCACAGACTGGTAAAATATAAGCTGTATTCATGAATCAAATCGCTACGCAGAACCACCACCATTTGACAATTGACAAATTCCAAAACACGAAGCATTTTATCATAGGTCATCATTGATCCATAAAATACACCAGAATTTGTGTTGGCCATGATAAACAAGGAAAAGTGTTTTGCCGTGAAACAACAATATCTTCATTACCATTCTATAATTAAAACAAGAACCACATTAACCATCACCATTTCATACATAAATACCTAGCTAGTAGTTCCTAAAAGAAAAAAACATTTAAAAAACAGAAAATTTTGAATAGATTCTTAACAAACTGTGAACTATAAAGTAGAGGTAAATACGAACTAAACCAGCCGTAACTATCCACTCTTCGAAAGAGTTCTAACGGGGAGCAGAAAAACGCCAAATGGTGAAGTCGATGAGTACCAAAGACAAGATGACTCCAATCATTACAGCAAGACCGAAGATCTTTGAGCCTGTTGCACAAGATACAGAACCTAATAACAAATGCAGACTATCAAGCATTGCTCTATAGAAGATCATGTAACTGATACCGATAATACCTCCAGAAAGCAACTTCCAAGCACAGACAACAATCACATGTAGATTTGTGAAAGAGAGGGTTACTTTAAAGCCTTTAGCTAATACGTACTGCTGATAAGATTAGGCCATAGACTGAGATAAGATAAAAATGTCCCAAGTTAGTGACATCATCTGAACCTGGAATACAAGATAGATCTGCAATTATGCCATAAAAAGTTAGCCAGGTGAGAACACCAGAAACTAATGATATTATGAAAAGGATATTTCCAAGAGACCAAACCAACAGGCAGCCGAATCTGAAAATGCGATTGATATCTTTGTTGTAATCTTGAAGAAACATATTTACCTCTTGAGAAAGTGTAGAGCTGTAGAGAAAGTTTTACTAATTGAGAGAAGGAGTGGGTATAGTAATGGCAATGTATAAATAAAGAGATGGTGATGCACAACAAATTTTTCATTTCACAATGATAAACTCGAATTTGAATTTGCATTTCAATATTCATTTCAGATTGAAATGGAGTTAAATCACATGGGGTCTACCTATCATGCATGTTACTTAAGAAAAACATTAATAAGACATCTTAGACTTCAGAGTAAGGTGGATAACCAAAAATAAAACGAAAGATACAAGAGAAAAAAACCCGAGACAAATCTTATCATGCATGTGCTGCAATTATCACACTCTCTAGGATTCCCGTTTCTTCAATTCCATATTACCTTGATAATGTTATTAAACTGATGATGTTATTAGACGAAACCTGGTGCGAGACCCTAACAACCCACGCCAAATGATAATGCTATTGATATCTTCGGTGTAATTTTGAAGACGATCACGGTTGTTAACGTTGTTCACCATTCTTGAGAAAATGTTAACAGCTATAGAAAGATTTGCCAATTGAGAGGAGTCAGTACTGAAAATACTAGTGTATAAATATATAGAGATGGTTGTGATGCATATAAGAAATTCCATTTCAGTTTCATTTCAGAATTTAATCGAATTTGAATTTGCATTTCTACTTTAATGTCACAATTTACTTTTGTGTTGAGAGAGGGACTGACAGGGTCTCACCCACTTCCAAGAATAAGAATTTGTTGTTGCTCAGGCCATGAAATCGTATTTTTACTTCCGCAGAAACAACAAAACTGAACTCTATAAAGAGAAACCGAAAATGATTTTTGGCCAGCTGAAAATGCTAACCACATGAACAGCTCTTGCTGTGGCATATTTTTTTTTTTTAACTTTTAAACCCACCTGACTAGGCAGTAGCCTCAAAGTTTTTCCCTTTTTATTTTCTCTCGCTTGTTTCTTTCTCTCCTTGGTATAGTTTCTAGTTTTGTATCCTTTTCTCTGCTTTCTCTTAGGTCCTTTTCGGAAAAAATCTCCTCTTAGAAGATCTCCATTAAAATAAAGCCACCACATCAAACCTATCCATGCCAATAATTACACCCCATTGAGTAATTGAGCAATGAAAGTATTAGCTCAATTGGAACCAACTGCCTTGTGCAGAACTGGCATACCCATTCCAGGGTCTGAAACTACCAAGGGATCAATATGATTTTAGTTAAAGACTTTCAACAAACCTTGTCAAGAGTCAAGACCAAAAAAATGACTACTTACCTTAACAAAATCCTTAATATGGTTGGATAACCAAAATTGAACGGCAGATATAAGTAAAAAACTGAGACGCATCTTATCTTAAGATTCCCATTTCTTCAATTCCATATCGGTTGGAGGATGTAGCTAACAGGCTTTACACTTTGTTTGGATCTGACTCGGCATTTGACTCGGGCCGAATTAGATGTCAGATTGTTTGTTTTTTCTATTTTTCTGATGTCTGAATCGAGGTCTGAATTGGAGTTATTTGAATCAACTATTTTTCTGTACCTGACTCGTTAAGCACATATCAGACTTGGAATAGGAGAAATTATATAACTCTAGTACTTTATGATTTTTGATTTCTATTTCTCTTATAAGATATCAAAAAATTCATTGGTCAAGATTGTTTGGATTTATACGGATTTTTGGTACTTATTACCGATAGAGCCAAACAAAAAAACTTTGACCGAAAAATTCATCGATCAAGATTAAATTTAGACACAGTAAAATGTGGCATAATTTTGAAAATAAAAAATCTAAACCAACCCTCCGAATAATTCACTTTTGGGTCCCGTTGCATTCTTCTGAGACACATAACTAGCATATTAGGTTTCATCATTTCAGTTTCGAGAAATTCTTCTGAGACACTTTTGACCAATTAGATACATTATAGAATGCTGGTTGTTTAATTAGTGGAATAAATTAACAGAAAATTAAATTTTGTGAAAAGTTCAAAATTAATTATTTGCCGAATGAAATTCGATCTTTGGCTGCGTCAACAAGTTGAAAATTAAACTTTCACTCTAATCACAAGAGGTAAAAGATGAATTTTTTACAAAAAAAAAACATGCATGTGTGTATCTAGGATCTTACAATGACAGAATCAAGGGTGAAAACTCAAAAAAAGTGAAAGAAAAAAAAATCACCAGAATAATGCTCGCCATTCACTCGATATATGCTTATAATTTATTCATGAAACCTCATAAATTATATGCTTATAATTTATTGATGAAACTGTATAATTTTCTTATAATAACATAGTCAAAAAAGAATAAATTATATATTTTTGCTTAAGCGGATGAAACATGAACTTTACGTTGAAGATATAATCCCTTAACAATGGTTTTATAAGAACGGCTGAAAAAACCAACACAAAAACAACAACAACCACAATGTACCCCTAGAAGGAAAACGATGAAACCTAATATACTAGTTATGTGTCTTAATTAGAAGAAAGCCACGGGACCCAAAAGTGAATTATATGAGATGCGATTTTAATAATGGTTCGTTGGAGGGTTGGTTTAGATTTTTTATTTTAGAAATTATGCCACATCTAGGCATTGGGAAGCATTTACCATGTCAAAATTTAATCTTGATCGATGAATTTTTTGGTCAAGATTTTTTGTTTGCCTGTCTCGGTAATAAGTACCAAAAATCCGTACAAAGCCAAACAATCTTGACCAATGAATTTTTTGAGACCTTCGGATTGTACTTGCTGCCGGGTCTCTAAATTTAATTACTTGAGATGTTCCCGGATCAATCCAGGAGGTTTGGATATGTAAGGTTTGTAATTCTTGTGAATTTCATAATTTTAGCTTGTAGATTGTCTTCATGCAGCAAGTACAAAAACTGCATTTTTCAAGTCAGGTTTAAGTATCAAAGGCGTCGCATTTAATGGTGTTAACAGTCTGGAAGAGTTAAAAATCCTTTTCATCTCTCTGTGCATGCTCCACTCTCCTTTTAAGGCATGGGATTCGATGACCGGGAATATTAAAGATAGAGCTGTATCCATGAATAATTAGAAAAGCATATACGAATATCTGACGCCACAATCATTTGGCTATTAAGAAATTCCTCAAAACGCAGCTTCCTGTCTATAGGTCAATGTAACAACACCGAGAAAAATTTGCATGCTTAAATTCATTAAAAAAAACCGAAATGCTATTCACAGTCCTAAAGAGCGCCCCACTCTGCGCCCAAAGTGATGTGGCTAGCCTAGCTGTACAAAAATCAGGTGAATCTTCTAATTCTAAGTTTTCTCTCACCGATTCAAGTCTTCTTCCGAGAACCGAGAACCGAAGCCTTTTTCCAGTAACAAGTACCAGGTAGGCTGGAGAGAGAATCTCCGAAAAATTTAGCATAGTTTTTACGCCGGCTTGCCACGCCTTGCACAACCCACATTATGTAGGCAAAAGAAAAATGTTTTGCCTCAAGTTTTCTTCATCATCTTTAATGTTTTCTTTTTTGACAAAAGAAAAATGGTAAACCAGTATCAAAAATCAGTAAGGAAATTATTGTATTTTAAATAAGTGATGTTCTTCGCTTTCTATCCGGAAGGTCTTTACATAGAACATCCATTTAAACTCTAGTAACAAAAAATTTGTATGCTATCAAAATCAAAACAATAGCGATCAGAAAACCATGTACTTTCATCATAACCTAATCGTTTAAATTGTTAAAGTTAATAGTTAATTTGTGATTTAATCTTGAAAGGTCTAAATAAGTTTGGACGGTCAAAGAAGATAAATCATCTACACTAAGTAAAGCCTAGTATAATCTAGGGTTGTCGGTCATTGACTAGAGAATTCTATCTCTAGAGTCTTCTTATCTTAATCAGTAAAGTAAGAGAAAAGGTCACGTGTTATCTAGAGCATTCTGTCTCTAGAATTTTCTTTCCCTAAGTCGGTCAATTAGCTCTAGAGTTTTGTGTGTCTAGAGTGTTCTCATGGTCGGTTGAGTTAACCTATAAATAGGCAACGCTGGGTTCATTTGTAAGCATCCAAAAGAAACTCAAGTGAGTGTTAGAGTTAGTAAGAGTGAGAGGTAGTAGAAAGAGCCAAAGAGCCTTTGTAAATATAGGTAGCCAAAGTGCTACACTAAATTTCATTGTAAACATTTTCATTTCCTTAATTAATCAAAGCCTCACTTTCAATTAACCAACCTCGTTTCCTAAATCATTTCCATAAACCCATCACATTTCCGCATTGCGCCAACAGAAATTGAGAATTAAAATTGATTTGTATTTTGATTTGCTTGACTTGAAACTGATATGGGGATTGAAAAATAATTAAAAAAAACCTAAGTTATTATTTTGGGAGCCATATTGATTTTGATCTATATATAAGAGATGGGTTTTTGGCAATTTGAAAACTATGTCTGTACTGTTCCCATGTTAAATGACTGATGTATCAAGAAAACAAAAACTTTAACTTGAATTGCATCTTTTCAATTTTTTTGCTTAACAAAGAACTATAAAACTATTATGATTTTTATTGTTTGAATTTGAGAATGATAAATTTTTTTTGGATATGAGGAAGATGATTTTCAGTTGTTCCCACACAAGATGATGATTTTTGTATGTTCCAGAGGAGGATAAATAAGGTTGAGTTTTGTTTGATTATCTCCGTTCCCATAGAAAAGGGACAAATGTGAGAGAAAAAGAAAGAATCACGTGATTTGAGCACAGTAGGCTAGCCACGTCAGTTTGGGTGGAGAGTAGGGCGCTATTGAGGACGCAGAATAGCATTTCGGTAAAAAAAAATCATAAAATACACGAGATAGGAATTTGTATTGGCCATGATCACCAAGGAAAAGGGTTTTGCGGTGAAACAGCAATATCTTCATTACCATTCTATTAAAACAAGAACCACATGCATGGTCAACCATCACCATTTCATACATAACATTACCAAGCTAGTAGTTCCTAACAGAAAAAACTATCCAGAAAACAGAGAATTAGAACAGATTCTAAACAAAGTATGAATTATATATAGAGGCAAATACGGAATTAAACCCTCTGTAACAATACAATCTTTCAAAGATTTCTAATGGCGGTGAGCAGAAAACTGGCGAATGATGGAGATAATGAATCCCAAAGAAAACAAGACTCCAATAATAATAGCAAGAATTAAGCTCGTTGAGTCTGTTGCACAAGAAACATTACCAAATATCAACTCCAGACTATAAACCACTGTGATGTAGAAGTATACATCACCGAATAAGAGAACTGTTTTAGAAAGAAGCACCCAACTGTTGACAGCAATCTCATGAAGACTTGTGAAAGAGAGGATCCCTTTTAAGCCTGTAGCTAATAGTGCTGCAAAGTATGGTGCGCACATTGAGAAAAAATAAGAACGTCTCAAATTAGCCAAGGCATCAGAACCCGGAATACATGATGAATCTTCAATGATGGAGAAAGGATTTGGCCGGAGAGCATTGTTGGAACATGTAATTTGTAATGGGTAAATTAAGAAAAGAATTCTCTAGATAAAGCTAGAGAATAAACAAATAGTCTAGAGTCGTCTAGTTGAAGCATGTTCTAGCTCAAATGTTTACTAGACTGTTCTAGAGAACGTGAGTCCGGTCAAAATGTAAAAGAAAATGTGAGTGAATAGAATGTTCTAGAGAGGTGTTAGACTAGATAGTTAGGGAAAGTTCTAGAGTTAAAGTAGTCTTTTCTTGTAGCCTATAAATAGGCATTTGTATCAACCATTTGTACTCAAGCAAGAACAGATTAATAGAATTAGAAATTCCTTGCTTCCACCTTCTCTACTAGGGTTCAAGGAGCTCTATATGAGCAACACCACTATGCTCGTATATCTCGGAAAATATTATTCGACGTTAAAATTATAAGAATTTCCAACATGATATCAGAGCTTCGAAACATTTCACTTTCTAACAAGCATCAGCAGATAATGATAGTATTAAGAATTGAAACATGTTAAGAGACCCTGATAACAAGCCGCGTCTGATAATGTCATTGATACCACCGTTAAAGTTGTTCACCATCTTTACTTCTTCTTCTTGAGAAACTGTTACAAGAGCTACAGAGAGATTTGCTAATTGAGAGAAGGAGTGAGTACTGAAATACTAATAGTGGTCATGTATAAATAGAGAGATGGTGATCCACAACAAATTCTTTCATTTCAGTTTCATTTAAATCGAATTTGAATTTGGATTTCAACTTTCATTTCAGATTGATATTTACCTTAATAGCTTGTTAGAATAGGTTTACTTTCAGTTGCAAAATGTTACTAGAAATGTGTTAGTTCACATGGGTTCTTCTGGTGTTGAGAGTGAGACTGATAGGGGATTCAATTATGTATGACCACCCACTTCCAAAATTTCCATGACACTTACTTTGTCTATGTAGAATGCAGAAGAAGTAAAACTGAACTCTATTAAGAGAAACGAAATTTTGTATATCTTAACACGTTATAACCCTTAGTGAATAAAGCCACCACTAACAAAAACAGAAAGTAAATAAAGCCATCTCGTTACCTACCTATATACAATTACTCCACCATCAAATCTGAGTAATTGACCGTTTTCTGATCGGGGAAATTAAATACCGTGTGGGCAAGAAATTATTGTTTGAGAACAAATGCAAAACAAAATTACTTCACAGGGAACATCAAGGGTGATCACGCAAAACACAGGCGGAAAACAGATTTTGTCCCAGTGTTGTCGACTCGATCGTTCATTGTAAACAAGTGAAAAATTATATTTTCACTCAAATCACCGAAGATAAAATTTTTACAGAGAGCATGCATGTGGACGTCTAGAATTTTACTATGACAAAATCAAGGATGAAACTCAAAGACACACTGCCAAAGAAAAATTTCACTCCAAATCTACTTTCATAAACCAAACCTTATAATAGCACCATCAATAACGAAATCACATATTTTCTCTTAAAGTAGATGAAGTCATGAAACATAAACTTTTCATAGACTACGCATTTTTCAAAATCATGCCACATCTAGTCATTGGGAAGGGTCTACTGTTTCCATGTACCACTAGCATTGTTAGACAAAATTTCATCTCTTATTAATACAAATATACTTTTCTTCACTGTTGTGGATTAATCATCCACTACTTTAATTACTTGAGGTGTTCCTGCATCAAACAGTTGCAGTACCCTCACGTTAAAATATGTATGTATAAACATAGAAAGGAAATGATACCCCGTAAAATATCAATTGGGGAACTTCTTAAGTAGTTTTGCTGAAGGAGACAGATAGACCTTGAAAAAAGAAAAGAGATTATGAAAAACTATGCTGAGACGCCAGGGCTTTCTTGGCATAATTATTAAGCCTATTGGCCACTATTACTAATCATTGATCACTAATTATATTAGTGCATTTTGGCCATGAACAAAAATATATAGATGGTTATTAATGCATTTGTTGATGAGGAGACGATCTTACTTATAGGTGTGATTGAGACGGGGTGCAGTTATGCATCACCACCCACTTCCAAGAAATTTCTATAGCACTTTAATTTCTATATGTAGAATGCAGAAGAAGTAAAACTAATCTCTAATAAGAGATGATATATTTTGTATATCTGAACACGTTATAACCCATAGTAAATGTAGCCATCATGTAACCTATATATAATTATCCCACCTTAATAAATTCGAGTAATTGACCATTTGCTGATGGGGAAAATACATGTGGCCCAAATAATCTTGTTTGAGAACATATGCGGAAAAAAATAATTCATCGGGGATATTGAGGGTGAAAATATAATCTTTCACTTAAAACATAGGTGTAATTTTTTGGGGTATTTACAAAAACAGTCACAGTTTCATAATCCGGTTCACAAAGCCATCACACTATTACAATCATTTTTCAAAATGATCACTGCACCGTTAGTTTCAGAGTTATTGACATCATGTCCCACAAATCAGAGTTAAGTGAGTGGGGGAATTACCTGTTTATCCCTGTTGTAGTTCATGTAACTCCATTAATGGATGTTGAAGGTGGTGGTGATGGTGGTGGTTGCTGATGCTGCTGTTTCGATGAACTGTTGCTGCTACTGTTTCGATGAACTGCTGTTGTTGTTGCTGCCGTTACTATTTATGCTTTCGATGAACTGTTGCTGCTGCTGTTTCGATGAACTGCTGCTACTGTTGCTGTTGTTGCTGCTGTTGCTACTAGTTTCCGACGAACGCATTCAGGATCGTTACATTGCACCAGAACATCAGCCTGCATTCGGGATCGTTATATCACATTCCCTATAAGGGTTCACTGCTTCCTCTCTTGGGTATAGCGACCACCACCACCACCACTTCATCACCATCAGCTCAACAATGGAGTAAGGGTATTTACGACCAAAACATGACTGTTTTTTTCAAAACGGTTAACTCAGATGGAAACGGATGGAAAAAGACTTTTTTATCAACACTAATTAAAGGTGTGATGATTTTGTGAAACAAATTAGGGGCAAGTGACCATTCTGAAAAACACCCAATTTTTTTCCCCAGTATCGTCAAGTGAGAGTTGATCTTTAATTATCAACAAGTGGAAAGCTATATTCTCACTCAAATCACATGTAAGTGAGAGTTGATCTTTAATTATCAACAAGTGGAAAGCTATATTCTCACTCAAATCACATGAGACATTTTCTCAGAAAACACGAGAATTTAGCGGGTACTTTTGTGTTGGGAGTGAAACTGATAGAGCCACCCGCTTCCTAGTCCCATGGCACTAAAATTCAACTATCCCACCTTAAAAGTGAAACCACGTACTTACCCTTAAACATCAAAAGTGAAATCACACAATAAATAGCAACATGAAAGCATAAACTTTTTCATAGAAAATCAAAAATTCTGGCTGAACCGTCAAAGTAGACTACAAAGAGCACCCATACTCACACGTATACCCAAAAATGGGACCCCAATTATTCCCAAATGGTGAATCCAACCATTTCATGTGTCTATGCGGGTTTTATATAATCCATTTTGACGGTTTGTTTAGAACGAAAGTATGCATTTTTCAAAATCATGTCACGTCTAGGCGTTGGGAAGCGTTTATTATTTCCATGTACCACTAGCACATTGTTAGACAACAATGTAGAGAGACCTTGAAAACGAAAAGGGAGATTATGAAGGGACCCAAGGCTTTCTTGGCATAATTAATAAGTCTATTGGGTATCTTATAATCTAATACTCATTGATCACTTGTTATATTAGTGCATTTTGGCCATTAACAAAAATAGACGGATAAGGAGAGTTCATGTTCTTCACTTTTACTTCAAAATGAATTTTGTTGTCATTTTCTCATAGTTTTGAATAGTTTGAAAACTGAATTTTTCGAGTAAGGTTTAGGGACGTATCAAAGGCATCTTGTTCATCTTTCTGCCCATGCTCCACTTTCCTTCTGTGTGCATTAAAGGAATGGGAATCACAGACTTGGGGAAGTATAAGGTAAGCTGTATTCATGAATCTAGGTGCGAAATAATTTTTGTTTTAGAGTTGTTTTTTGCAATATCAAATCGTTTTGTAAAACCCCTATCAGAAAAGCATATGCATATATATGAATATCTGAAGCCATAACCATTTGGCAATTAACAAATTCCACAACATGAATCATTTTATCATAATATATATAGGTCATTGTAATAGTTCACCGAGAAAAATTTGCATACTTAAATCCACAAAATACACCACGCAGTAGGAAATTTTATTGGCCAACAGTATCTTTCTTCATTACCATTCTATTCAATCATCACGTTTCATACATAATTACCTAGCTAGTACATCCTACAAAAGATAAAACTATCTAAACAGAGAATTTAGAGCAGAAAATGGTATCCTCTTTCAAAGAGTTCTAACGGGGAGCAGAAAAACGGGGAACGACGAAGAGGGTGAATGCGAAATGAAACATGACTCCAAACATAATAGCAAGACCAAAGCTCTTTGAGTCTGTTGAACAAGAAACAGGACCTAATATCAACACCAGACTGTCAACCACCATTGCTATATAGAAAAACCCGTAACTGATACTGATAATAGCTTCAGAAAGCAACATCCAAGCAGAGACAACAACCAAATGTAGATTTGTGAAAGAGAGGGTTACTTTTAAGCCTTGAGCTAATGATGCCGCCATGTATGGCGCAGAGATTGAGAAAACATAAGAATGCACCAAGTTAGCAATGGCATCTGAACCTCGAATACAAGATGAATCTGCAATTATGCCACAAGGATTTGGCCGGAAAAGATGAAAAACTAATGATATCATCAAAAGGATACTGCAAAGATACCCAAATAACAAGCCGAACCTGATAAGGCCATTGATATCTTCGTTGTATTCTTGAAGAATATCATCGCTGGTAACTTTTTTCATCATCTTTTCTGCTTGAGAAAGTGCTAGAGCTATAGAAAGATTTGCTAATTGAGAAAAGTAGAGTACTAAAAGTACTAGTAATGGCCATGTATGAATAAAGAGATGGTGATCCACATTAAATTTTGTCATTTCAGTTTCATTTCACAATTAACTTGAATTTGAATTTGCATTTCAATTTTCATTTCAGTTTGATTATTACCTTCTCAGTTTTCCTAAAGTTACTAGTAGTTCACATGGGGTCTATCATGCTACTTTGGTGTTAAGAGTTGGACCGACTGTGACCACTTCCTAGGAGTAGCATTTTTCTAAGGCACTTCCTTTGGCAGAAACAGCAAAACTGGACTCTCTAAAGGGAAAGGGAATCATGTATGATGTATATCCTAACACATTAAAACCCTTGGTAAATAAAGCCACCACATTGAACCTAACCATTAACTGCCAACAACTACACCCATTGAGTAATTGAGCAGTGAAAATAATTTTCTAATAATGAGACACACACTACATTTAACGTAAAACCATTCTCGTCAAATTCTTCTTGGTAATTGTGGATTAACTTATAATCACTACCTATGGTTCTTTATCACTTTCATTCCAGTGATAGCCATTCTTGTTTATTCAGGCAAACATTGAAAAAGAAACATTGTCAGCAATAGCCAATGAGAACTACTATGACTAAGGGGCAATATGGAATTTGGTAAAAAACGTCTTATTCCTCTCTGACAAAAAGAATGGCTGAATAAGAACTACAAGGATGTTCAGAGAGGTACCAAAATATTATGTGATCATCTAGTCAGAGTTGCACGTGAGATCTGACAAAAGCCCTGCACACTTGGAAGTTAGATGGAAAACAGAGACAGAGAAACTGCTCTCAATGTCTACATTGTTGGATATCGGCCTCTTGACAGTTCCTGATTCAATTTAAAGCCAAAACCAGAAATACTATCATTTTAGTATCTTCGGCGATTTGACAAGAACCTGTACAGAAGGAGAAGATAACAATACATAGACTCCATACAGAGCAAGAATTCAAGCTGCAAGTTCACTGAATCAATCAAAAAGATTGAAACGCACAACTATCTGGAACAACGTAACAATGAAGGTTCATGTGCGGTTGATAAAACAAAAAGATGGAAGAGAAATAGAAAAAAGAAAAATCTGGTTGTGTGGTGCAATATCTAAGACTGATACTAAACTCAAGAACAGGATGTCGAATTGTAGGAAAATAAACGAATATCCCTAAATTTCCACTTTCAATATCCAATTCAAACACTTTCCTCCAGGGAAATCTGCAGGAAAATCAAAATACATTGTCAGGTGCAGAGCCAAATTAACCATACCAAATTTTATTAATTTTTACAGTCAGGATTCACTACAGTGTGAATTTCAGAGTTCAAAATACATGAATGATAATGGGCCTAGAAAATTACTTGATATAAGGGGTGAGATTATAGACACAAGGCACAAGCAACAGAGAGGCAGGCCATGTTAAGGATTTATAGGATGAGGGAAAATTCTATGCCCACACCTTCAAGATTTGGGGCCAAGTCCAGTGAACGGGTAATTTCACAGATTTTAAGTCACAAGCTGATCTGCTGGGAAATGGTATGACCAACTTGACAGATTTCCTGCAGCATTGCAACTTACAAAAACAAGCCCGTAGATTCTCATTTCAAAGTCTCTAACAATATGTCCTAGTCCCCTAAGTATAGGCAAGTTAATTAGTGTTACAATGGATCTTCTTACACATACAATATCTAAAAAACCAAGATATTCTTTCCTTTACAAGCCAAACCAACATTTGTATAACACTATAATCAAATCATTCGAGTATTCAAGGACTTATTAATTCCAGATATCCAGAAACTGAAGCAAAAACTAAAAAACCCTACTTTTGTTTACAAGACGAAAGAAAAATAACATGAAACGACAAATGGATAAACTCATAAGCTAACCAAAACAAAGCATCAATGTAAACACTATCACCTACAATGACAGTTGGATTGACACTGGATTCGTGGAGATATTTTCCTCCCAGTTTGTTGATAATAATGGTGCAGGCTGAAAGCCTTTCAACAGTATAAGTAGGTGGGGTTCCATAAATACAAATCAAACCATTAAAAGTCGATGTAGAAAGTAAATCAGTAACTTAATAGATTCTATATATCAAGCTGATCTGCCGGGAAATGGGATAGACAACATGAAAGATTTCCCGCAGTACTGCAACTTAAGAAAGACAAGTGCCCTGTCCCATAAGTGCAAGCTGTTTATCTATCATTACTACGGATCTAAAAAACAAAAAAAAATCTTTCTTTGACAAAGAAACCCAGCATCTCTATAACCAAGAACTTCGAGTGTCTAGAAACATACCAATTCCGTGTCTTCAGAAACTAAAGTAAACTCTAAAACAACCCTACTTTTGTTAACAAGAAGAAAGAAAGACAACAGTAAAAAGACAATGAAACAGCTCATAAGCCAATTAAGACAGAATATCAATGTAAACACTATCACCTTTGAAAACAGTAGGACCAATGCTGGATTCATAAAACCCTTCCTAGTTTGTTGAATAGGTTACCAATGAAGTTATAATACTGACGACAATAATCGTGCAGGTCGAAGCTTTTCAATTTTGGTAATCCTGCAGTTTCTTTGCTTCGGGGTTATTGCTTTAGATAATAGGCATGAAAGATTGCAAATGATTGATGGATCATTCCATAAGCACCGCGATATGCTTCATTTCATTTTTATTCTCACTGCTCGTATACGATTCTTGCTCTTATAAACCCTATCTTGACCTGGTGGAATATTGAGACTGATATTCAACCAGGACAGAGTGTCAGAGTGACTATCTTGTGTTTAAAAGTGTCTGAGGATATTATGCAACGATAAATCTGTGATGTTTGAACAAGAATAACAAGCATCTCTATCAAGAATTAACAAAAGTATGTTCTCAAAATTAAACAATCAAGATAGTTATATGAATTTTGGAGGCTGTACGATCAACTTTGTAACGCCACAAATGAACCAACTTCGTAGGGGTTGGGATCGCTGGAACTTGGAATACCCATACCTACTGACGGGAAACTTATGATACTAGGATTACTTTCATTTTCTTCAAACTTATCGAAACAGAGAAAAATAAGAAAATCATCAAAACGGATTTTAATTAGTATCTATCAACTAATACTACGAAGTAAGAATGAAACAGATTCACTCATACTGATGCAAATGCTCTCATTGTCCACTATTTTGCCAGCATATAGTTATTAACTTGACTATGATCTATGAATGAAGTAAATTACTAAAGAACACATCACATAGAAATTAGCTCAACTGGCTTAACAAAGCACTAAAGTGTAACTGCATGTAAAAACACTCACATGGAGTTGAGATTAGCGATACCAACACAAACTCACACTAATTGACACATAACAGTAAATAACTTTATGTTTAATCTCAAAAAGAAACCCATTAAAATGTTAAATGATCGATATAAATATTACTTCAAAAGGTAAATGAAGATTACCAGCTTCCAGTAGCATTTGCTTCTCCGCTAACCGCTGCCAGATTCACTGCTACATGTCTCATCAATTCCCACGGATTTCATTATTTCCGCATCTTCTTCTCCTAATTCTTTCAATGAAACTAAGGTGTGCTTGAGTGGAAATACTTGACGACATATATCACTATTCACAATGCTCTCCCAGGTTGAAGTTTCTGGAAGAAATATTTTCAAAGTGCCTTGATTGTAACCAATAACATTGCCACCCTCCAAAAAGGCAAACGGCTCTCTTTGGTCCAGACTAGTCACTTTACTCCAATCCCATGACTGGTGTTCAACCTGTTCTTTCATAACATGATTTTCATTCTTATTCATTAAAAACCATACATCATCAAATTCATGTCCTTGGAGGGATTCCCACCACCAGAAACCCCTATCACATTGAAACCATTAACATCTTCATCATAATCAGTGTCCGTTAGCATGTGAGGTGGTGGAATATGCTCACGAAACTTTTCATCAGCAAAATCAAATACTACAACCATTCCTCCTTCAGTATTCCTCCAATATAGAACTCCGTATAGAAACACTCCATGTGTATGCTCCAAGTCTGTGCAAAATATAAAACCAAAATCAAACTTCCCAACATGTCGCCATCCCTTACCACTTCCAAAAGTGTACACCTGGACTTCAATGACGGTAGGTTTTCCGGCATACTTTTCGTTTATCCGAACAACTTTGTACTCATTGGTTTCAGCAAGATAACCAAATCCAAAGGCCAAATGTTCATATCGGACCGAATTCCGATAAATATCAAAATCCGGCAGAACAATGTATTCTTTTGTCACCGGGTTAAAAATAATTGCAGGTCCTGTAGCTTCAGGTACAGTAGGTTGAGTTCCATAAATACAAATCAAACCATTAAACGAACCAATTAAGATGTAAGCTTCACAACATTGAGTTTCTAAACCGATTTTTCTATGAATTCGCTCCCCAAAATTCCGATCCTCATTAACATTCAATTCAAAATAGTAAAGACGTCTATTACCATCATAATCATCAATTTCATCATCTACTTTCGAGAAAACATATCTTAACTTCCCTGAATCGGTTGAATCTGGATGATTCTTCCATGTTTTGCAGACTGACTTGCATTATAGTAATGATTCAGTTGGTAAACGAGTTAAAATGTCTACAAAAATCTCTGTTGGAAGAATTCATCAACCATTAAGGAAGGATTTGTGGAGAAATTGAAGTTCTAGGTTTTAAAGAAGATTTGGGGGTTTTTCTTAGGGCTTTCTGATCTTCGCTGTTTAAGGAGTTTAGAAATTAGAAACAAGGCAAGAGGTGTGTTTTTATAGAGACTCCCAAAACTGGATTGGAAGGAATCAACATATAGTGGATGTGATCCCGTTTATACTCCGGAAACACTCTTTTGTCAGCCTCGAAGTAACATCATTTTTTTATTTTTTATTTTTTCTCTTGGGGGTCTAACTTATCTAGAATTGACTGACTCATCTGGATTTGACTCGATGGCTATGTTCTTTTGAGTCAGATCTGATTCAACTGACTCATGAATATGCTAATGGATGGCTTGGTTTGATGAATGTAGCACATTTTATTACCAGACTCAAACGGATTCGAATTAGGAGTATGAGCAAGGTAGTGAGTAAGACTAAAATCCCAATGGTCTGACATCTAACTCATGCCCAATTAGAGATAGAATCGGATCCAAACGATAAGCAGGAAGAAACAAACATGTTATAAGGTGGTCATCCCATTACTGGGATAACCAGGTCACTTTATTGGATTCTAGTTTTATATGGTTCTAGTATTGTTTGTAAATCAATTAGTGTCGTAAGTTCAATGTAATTTTCTGGTTTAATTATGATTTTTTTTTTTGTACTCCCAGGCATGCTTTTAACGTTGGTTACTACATCATTATACGATTAGGTAAATCAGGATACACAATAACATATTCGGCTTTTTGTTGGGATTTATTAATCAGTCCCATACTGTGTGGGTTATCTAAGATCCTGCATTTATAAGCCTTGGGTAATTCTAACCTTGCAAGCCGGTTTTCGGGGTTAGTTAGGCCCATGGACTTCAATATGGTATCAGAACAGGCTATTTGTGTCGAGTCATTTGACCGAACCTTCACTGCAATTAGTTATGAGTTGGATGCCTATATTCTCATATGGTATCAGAATAGACTATTTATGAAGAGTCATTTATCCACGCCTTTACTCCGCGTCTCACGATTTATTGTCCTCGTGTTTGATCTAACGAGGATACACGTGAGGGGTGATAGACGCATTTATGTGTCTATTTTCATCTCTATTGTGTATATTGTTAGTACCCATTTTTGTACTTATTTTAGTATTTTATCTCTTTGTAGGTGTTTTTGGAGAAATAAGCTTTTGCGGCGAAATTGGCTCGAAAAGTTGATAAATGCAACCCAAGGGACGAGTGTTATGCGGACTCCAGCAACGGATAAGGGGCGACCATTGGATAAGGGGTAACCTTTCCCCTTCACGTTCAAATTCTTAATTTGGGTTCGAAACCAAAAACGTGAAGGTTGTTTTCTGGCAGTTTTGGTGGTAGTGATTTGGAGGAGTTTAATGTCGATTAAACCTCTGATTTTCATAGGGTAGACTCCTTATGGGTCTAGGAATCTAACATAGGTGTTGAAATCGACGGATTTTTATCTCAACAGAAAAATATGGAAAGTCACGTGTGTGACCGATTTTAGGAAATTTTAGAGAGATTAAAGTGCTATAAACTTTCCCAAAGATTGGTATCTATCTAAGGAAGAGTTTAGAATCAAAAGGAAAGCCCAGATATGCGTGGAAATTCTAAAACAAGAAATTGCCGCAACTTTGCCGTGAAGAGAAAGAAAGAGATTTCGGAAGATTTTGGAGAGATTTAATCGCTCTTTTTGATATAAATAAATTGGTTGGGTCATATAGAAGGGGTGTTGAGGGTTTGGGGGGCTGAGAAGGGTTGAGGAGTGAGAAATCAAGACGAACAGAAAGCTACCTGCTGCTGTTTTCTGCTGGTGCGGAGCTGAAGAACACGAAGAACATAAGACGCACACGGAACAGTCGCGAAGAACACGAAGAACTTCGACCCACACCGAACAGTCGCAGAAGCAGTCTTATATTCAACCACAGAAAGCTGTTATCGTTTTTGACTGTCTTTGCTTAATACTTTCAGCGACCATTACCTTCCTTACAACAAGCTTTCTGTAACTATAACTCGTCCTTTCTAATAAAAACACCTTATTTGATAAATGAAATCAACTTTTGAGCATATTTCTAATATGAGGAGCTAAACCCCAACACTGGGATGACGGAGGAAGCCCTATTTCATGCATGTGGTAATTCTAATAATTCTTTTATGACTATTTTCATTGATTTTTAATTGATTTATGATTTTTATTGAATGGGTGTGATATTGTTTGATGATGTATGCTTGGTCAATGTATTTTTGATACATCATGCTTTTGATTTACAGTCATTGCTTTTCAAAAATCTACTTTTGGCAGAGAATAAGAGTCCATATTTTTTTTAATATTTGAGCTATAATTGATTGGAATTATTATTTGAATCACATGAATGAAATTTGGTGGAATCCTGAGTCCCAGTAACTCTCGCACCCTTTGTAATATTTTTGTATATATTTTTATTAAATTTAAAAACTCGAATCTTCACAAGTCCGAGTGAACGACAACCTTACTTACCACTTTAAAATTACATCAAGGGGCGTGCTGAGATTTATTAATTAGTCCCACATTCACTACACCAAAACCAGGATTTTCTCACAGTGTAACCTGTCACAATTTATTTTTCAGTCACTTATACACCTGTGATAAGTCCTGCAACAATTATTACTGTTGTTAAATTTTGTATTCGTGATAATGAATATGAATATTTAACTTTTTTACTAGTAACAATAATATTTGTTACCAATTATACAGACAATCACAATTATAATCAAAAATGATAATTCCACCCAAAAATTTCACCACACCTAAAACAACCCCGAATTAATCACTCTTAGAATTTTGGTTGTCACTACTTTCCCAACATTTATATAAACTATCAATTTTATTTAATTTCCAAAAATCAAAATTTATTTTTATTTTTATTTTTATTAATATCAGAAAACTGATTCAAGACCAAGTCAACAAGTCTTAACCTAGTAGGAAATTTTACTTGGACAAATACCAACATTTTGTCTCGATTTTGTCCACAAAACCACAACAGAAATATCCGCTTCTTCCGAAGACTGAAAATTACCAAACTACCCTTATCGGAATAAGTGCAATAAAAATTCCGAAAATTGTGAAAATGACAGATTATACCCTTACCGAAATAAGTGCAATGAATATTCCGGAGACTGTGAAAATGACCGGACTACCCTTATCGGAAATAAGTAAAGTAAATATTACAGATTGTGAAAATGACCATATTGCCCTTACTAGAAATAAGTGCAATAAATATTATGGAGATGGTGAAAATGACCAGACTACCCTTATCGGAAATAAGTAAAGTAAATATTACAAACTGTAAAAATGACCATATTACCCTTACTGGAAATAAGTGCAATAAATATTATGGAGACTGTAAAATGACCATACTGCCCTTAATGGAAATTTGTGCAATAAGTATTGTGGAGAATGTGAAAATGACCAAACTACGCTTAATGAAAATAAGTAAAGTAAATATTATAAACTGTAAAAATGACCATATTACCTTTAATGAAAATAAGTGCAATAAATATTTTGGAGACTTTGAAATGACCAGACTACCCTTATCAGAAATGATTAAAGTAAATATTACACACTGTGAAAATGACCATATTATCCTTGCTGGAAATAGGTGTAATAAATATTATGGAGAATGTGAAAACGACCAGACTACCAGTATCAAAAATAAGTAAAGTAAATATTGCAGATTGTGAAAATTACCATACTACCCTTAAGGGAAATTAGAGCAATAAATATTATGGAGACTGTGAAAATGACCAGACTACCCTATAAGAAATAATTAAAGTAAATATTACAGACTTTGAAAATGACCATATTACCCTTACTGGAAATAAGTGCAATAAATATTATAGAGACTATGAAAATGACCAGACTACCCTTATCGTAAATAATTAAAGTAAATATTACACACTTTGAAAATGACCATATTACCCATACTGGGAATAAGTGCAATAAATATTATGGAGACTATGAAAATGACAAGACTACCCTTATCGGAAATAAGTAAAGTAAATATTACAGATTAAGAAAATGACCATATTACCCTTACTGGAAATAAGTGCAATAAAATATTATGGAGATTATGAAAATGACCAGCCTACCCTTATCGGAAAGGTAGTCTTGTCATTTTCACATTCTCCATAATATTTATTACCCTTATTTCCAGTAAGGGTAATATGGTCATTCCAACTTTAGTAATCTTTGAACCTAGGATGTTCAAATCTTATAAATTTTATTTTCAGTTCACCTGAATGAGA
>JAJJMB010004025.1:1999275-2031775 GCA_023531105.1 Papaver atlanticum
TGTTACAATCACTGTAATGGCTGGATCAATAATGAACCAAAATTGCAGATAACAATAATAAGAGAATGATAGTGAGATTAATTCGAGGAAATCCCTACCTCCCAATTGGTTTAATTCGAGGAAACCAACACAGAACTCCTTCTACACAGCAGTGCAATTCAATAACATTCAACATATATTCTCATTAAGATTAATAGCCTAAATAAGATAGGTTTTTGGTAGTTACACGGTTACACGACAATTACACAGTTACTATGGTTTTACAATGCAGAAAGATAACTACTTGGTAAAATAAATATTACTGGATGATATTAGATGACGGTATCAATCAAGCATTTTATCATAGGTCATTGTAACACTACACCGAGAAAAATTTGCATACTTGAATCCATAAAATACAGCAGATAGGAGGAATTTCTATTGGCCATCAACAAGGGTTTTGTACCTCCTCGGAATCTTGATATCAATTCAAAACAACATTATTTTCATTACCATTATATTTAATCATCACCATTTCATACATAATTACTTAGCTAGTAGATCCTAAAGAAAATACTATATCTATAAAACAGAAAAAGGGTTTTAAGGTGAAACAACAATATCTTCATTACCCTTGGTAGTTTCAAATTTTAATTACCTATCTAGTAGTTCCAAACAGATAAAAACTATCCGTAAACATAAAATTTAGAACGGATTCTAAACAAAGTGTGAATTATATATAGGGTAGAGGCAAATACGAAATTAAACCAGCTGTAACTAGATAATCTTTCAAAGAGTTCTAATGGAGAATGATGAATCCCAAAGAAAACAATACTCCAAGAATAATAACAAGAATTAAGCTCGTTGAGTCTGTTGCACAAGAAACATTACCTAATGCCAACTCCAGACTATAAACCACTGTTATATAGAAGAACACACAACCGATTAAGAGTATGATTTCAGAAAGAAACACCCAAACACGGACAGAAATCTCATGAAGACTTGGGAAAGAGAGGATCCCTTTTAAGATCGTAGCTAATATTGCTGCCAAGTATGGTGCACGGATTGAGAAAAAATAAGAATGTATCAAATTAACTACGGCATCAGAACCTGGAATACAAGATGAATCTGTAATTATGCCATAAGGATTTGGCCGGAGAGCATCAGCATATAATGATATTAAGAATTGAAACAAGTTAAGAGACCCTGATAACAAACCGCGTATGATAATGCCATTGATATCACCGTTAAAGTTGTTCGCCATCTTTACTTCTTGTTCTTGAGAAAGTGTTGGAAGAGCTACAGAGAGATTTTCTGATTGAGAGAAGGAGTGAGTACTGAAATACTAGTAATGGTCAGGTATAAATAGAGAGATGGTGATGCACAACAAATTTTGTCATTTCAGTTTCATTTAACTCGAATTTGAATTTGCATTTCAACTTTCATTTCAGATTGATAATAACCTTCTTAGAATAGGTTCAGTCTCTTTTTCTAAATGTTACCAGAAATGGTATTAGTTCACATGGGTTCTTGTGAGGCTAATAGGGTTCAATTATGTATGGATCACCACCCACTTCCAAGAAATTTCTATGGCACTTTCATTTCCAAGCCACGTATCAACAACCTAAAAACCCCACGCCATCTCTCACTCCACGTCGAGAGTTGCGGTAACCTCCCTTCTCATTGGCTGGTGAACAAATTCTTTGCTCCTGATTGGCTAAAAAGCAAGTTATACCCCATACATTTCATGGCCGCTAATTTTTAATAGAATTGGCTTGATCTGACGCTCCAAATCGAGTGATAGCTTAGCAGATTCTTAGACCACATTTACATGATTTTAATAAAATCTGGACCTTTGGATTGGCTGTTGAAAAAAATTGATTGAAAAAAAGCGTGATGTTTATATAGGAAAAAAAAACTTTGGAAAAAGAATCTGCGAATTTTAAAAAAAATCTGAGAATTTCCGTATTTAAAAAAATAATATATTAAAGTATCAAAAATCAAGAATAAGATCTATAAACTTCCAAAAATTCTATTCTAGATATGGTATCTTTGCACGTCTATTCAATGGAAACATCCAAATATACGGGTAAATATATCCAAATTTAAAATTAACCACGTTAATTATATACACATATATCCAAATTTTCTTAATATATTCCAAAATTCTATTTTCATCACCATATCAGTTTACGATCGGATGGGTGGCTATATTGGGTAGGTATATATGTTCGGGAGAAAATCTAACTCTATTCTTCTCTTCTTCTTTATATTTTTCTGCTGCTGTGCCTGTGGTTACTTTTGATTAATTTGTAATTGTTTCGTTGATATTTAGGTTTTCGTTTTGGATTAGATTGAAATCAAAACATCAGTAATAATAAATCGAAAGAAATTCCATGCCACCATAGGTAATTATTTTATTTTTCTCTCATTTTTCTTTATTTGGTTTGGGTTTTAGGTTTTTTTTTTTTTTTAATGCATGTTATTCTCTCTTTTCAGCAGGATTACCAATTTGGTTTTAGGTTTAGTCATCTTCCCTTACACAGATTTTCATGTAGGAAAAGGATTTAGGAGAGCTGAGTTGAGGGGTTTCACAGCATATATGCTTATATGAACTAAGGATTTTAGGAGAGCTGAGTTGAGGGGTTTCACAACCTTTGTTAACTTCACTAAAAGTTGGCTTATCAATTAATTCTTCACGTTCTTTGTAATTACGCGCATAAATATTATCACTGGACCGTGGGGTTGAAGATAGACCAAAGTTTTGTGCGCAAGGTTCATGTTTCTGATTTCATCTTTTGTGTTTTGTTTATATTTTTAGTTTGTCGCTTTCTCTTGGTTGATCCTACCTAATTGGTGCCATAATTGACACAGTAGCAATCAATCTCAAAATTATATCAATTTAGGAGTTACCGGGTGATTTTATGTGCATCTGATGTGGTTCATCGATGTTTATGTTTCGCTGTTTTGCATGCAGTGCAGATTATTTGGGGATTATGATTTAATTTATGGAGCTATTTGCTGTCTTGGCTGGGACAAATTCGGAGTCTATGACAGTTTCAGGTAGCTATTCTTCTTTTCTTCATTTATTTTCTTTTCTGTTTTTTTTTGATTTTGTGATATGCAGTTGTGGGAGTTGATTTTCTGAGCTTCTTTTAGGGTTGAGACTAGCACTCAGGTAAATATGTATTCCACTTTTTATTTGATTGTTTAAGACCCATTGCGGAAGTTGTTAGCCAAATCATACACCTACACAAAACCACATGTAGATCAGCTGATGTTGATCGTTTAAAGATATATTAGTTCATTGTCTGGTCAAATCTTAATCAACCAATAAAATTGTTTTCCCATAGGAACAATAAAATGGTCTGCACATGTGGGTGGTATCCAGCTCCCTAACTCCTTCCAGTTGAGTCTATAATAAAATGGTGCATATTATAGAAAATATGAACATCAGACTGGACAACAATGAGGACAATCTCCAGATCTACTAGCCTGCTCTAAGAGCTCCTCTTGGACAGAATACGGTGAGTCTCTAAAAACCCTAATATCTATGTGGTGCATCTCATTGCGTATGCGCTCCTGTGATGTCTAATATGAGAAACGATCTTAGATATATATTATTGTAAATATGAGAATGACTCGGTCAGTATGCATGTGATAAGTACTTAGATTGGCAATGCAGATTCGCTTCAGTTTACGAATATTAGAATGTAGTATGGTTATGATTCTCTAAAGGGTTTATTGCATCTGGAATTCTGAATCTTCCAGATTGGGGAAATTGTTTTAAGGAGATAAGAGCTGAGTTTTTTTTTCCGGAAGAAGGACCCCTTTTGCACATTGATGAAGTTGCTTATACATTGAGGAAGACTAGGTGATACTCCAAACTTTGTAGCTGCTACATGCATTTGTCTGCCTATAAACTCTGTTTTTGTACTAAGCTCGGTCAAGCTTCAAACATGTGATCCTCAATGCTAAGTTGCTTGGGATTCTCTGTTCTCAATTGAAAGTTTTGATTGAAGTAGTACTACATTTTAAGATTTAATTACTCGACCCAATTATAGTTTGGTTTGTTTTTTAGGTGAACCAATTGTCCAGGTGTATGCATATTAGTGGACTTGAATGAATGTTAGAAAGACTGGTCCTGTTTGATAAGTAATACTCATTTTTGCTTTCATTTACATGGTGTCCCATATTTGTTAGTTAAGTGGCTTAGAAAAGTTGACTTAGCATGTGAATGTGAGTACTGTTCCAGTTAGGTTAATTTAAGATGCTGACAAGTTGTAGGTTTTATTCATTTTAAGGTGTTTATTATTGAGAGTGTTTCTCTGTGTCCTTAATCTATGTGTGCAAATTGATGATGCAGCAAATGTATAACTGATATTTCATGTAAATGCAGGGAGAGAAAGTAAGACAAACAGTTAGGTTGGCCCTGGATACTTAAAACAGGTATATGATGTAGTGCATTGGGCATTGGGGTGTGTGTATAACAGATGAAGTATATAACTAATAAACAACCCCAGTATGCTGGTCAGTTTGGGACAAAATCATGAGAAGAAGACTTCAATGGAGTAGATCAAGGTACAAGGAGAATGCTCATAAATAAATCAATGAGCAGGTGTATCCCCAGTTAAGCCCATATCCATCCATTTCTGTCCTTCGATATATAAACTGGATAAAATGGATTGATTTTTATAGATGATTTCTGTCCTTCGGTTTTCATAGAATCAGCATATACATTGTCTGTAAAATGCCAGTCAGTGTTTCCGGTGTTACTACTTCACCCTGTCCAAGTACTTCGCCCTGTCCAAGTAAGTGGTTTGATATGGCTCAACTGTCTATCTTCAGTTTGAAAAATAGTGTAAAATATTCAGTTTCCAGGTATGAACTCGATTGCTTCATAGTTGTTTCTTTCAGATGGCTTGGAAAGACTGCGATTGAGATATATGTCTGGCGAATGCATATCCAGCTAAGGTATGCTCAGTTATATTTTGTATATGTATCCTCGAAGATGTGGGCATCTTGGAGTCTTGAACTGACATGCCTTCTTTAGACTCTATGTATTGATACTTTAATTATAATTATAATTCTATTTATCTTTATCTATCAAAAAAACAAAAAATTTCTAACTCTATTTATACTTGATACTTTGTTCCTATTCTGATGATAATTAGTTTTTTTTTTTTTTTTTTTTTTTTTTTGGTGCCAATGAATAGTTAGGGGTCTGATAATGAAAACAGATTTGCATATTCATTTAAAAATCCTAATGCAGCTAATGCCCACGAGCTGTTTCTGTCCCATACTAAGATAAGTTTTTTAAACCACGGATCTGGTGCAATGGTAGCATGTCTGACTCCATGTCAGAAGGTTAGTCACGTCACGTCCAATTGCTGGTATATAACCAAGTGTCTTCGTTGAGATGCACATTGCTTAGTTTGTCATCTGAGTATTCTCTATAGATTCTCACAACGTTGAGAGAAGCTATATTGGCAGAGAAGTTGCCTACTTCTTTCTCCTGCATAACTCATTTCCCGGTCACTTGATTGAATTGGAGATTACTTATATTCAGAATCTTAAGAAATTGGAACTTCCCAAGCGCCGTCGGAGGCTATTAAAACAATACTTAGGTAAAACCTTGATACTTATGCCTTTATGGGTAGTTTTAAGTCTTCCAAAATCTCTGCATAATGGCTTCGTTAAAACTGATGTTCTTTCTTCTTTTTTTGCAGGAGTTCTTCACTTTTGATCTAATTATTTTTCTTTGGCAATATAGGCAATATAGACTTGCACGAAAAGGTAATAAGTGGACACAATAGATGACTATAGTCTATAGGCCTAAGCGTATATAAGATTATAGCTAAATTTTTCAAAACTCAATGGAGTGGTGTCATGTTAACTATTAAGTTGAGTCGAATTCTCTGTTTGCAGTCGGAAGTTCTCCCGCATCTGGCCAGTTATATTCTGCAGAAGTACTGGAGTTCCATGCCATGTAAGAATAAACTCATAGAAGCTCAGTATATATTGGGCATTTTGAACAGTGGGACAAAATGGAAAGCTTGGGAATTGCATACCCTGAAAGGTTGGTGGCGTAAAATGCAGTGAAAGGATTAGATGGGAATTCGAAGAAACACACTTGGTTGCTTAGTCCATCACCGACTTTCATTCAAGATGATGGGAATGGCTTAGAGGATATTTGCATTTGCTGCAAACCAGTTACCAGTCCTATAATCAGTGTTCCCTAAGCAAAACAACGTTCCCTAAGCAAAACAGTGTTCCCTTTTCAATAAAAAATGAGACATGAGTACAAGGAATAGAAAAAATTCTAGATAAGAGATAACCAAAGGGAATTGTTAGATAAAATACTGCATATAGTGAAAAATACGGGAGTGTTCGATGTAAAAATTAAATTGTGATTCCATGTCTCTTTTTAAGATTTAACAAAAGCAACCGAAGTAGGCGCTTATTAATTTGGGAAACAAGGAAAAGGCACAGTAATGTAGAATTATGAATCTACGGAGCATTTCGCAACGAATGAAGTTATAAATGACCAATTCAATCACTAAAAACTAACCTTTCCTGAAGTACACAAATCCCATGCTATGTAATGTACCAAAGAAAGGTTGCACAGACTGAGGGCCCGGTTACGACACACCAAATCTTAAAAAAAAAACAAGATATAATTATGGCAAGACATGGGCAAAAGTAATATTACTAGAGGAATGAATGCAAAGAAATAACATGGATAGTTTGTTTATAACATGGAAAGTGTTGTTTATAGAAGGAGAGGAAAATCCTCCGGAACCTGTGGAAATTGAAGGATCGATGGATTTAGGAGTTTTACAAATTAGAAGAAATATTACCAGGTGTCGGTAATATTTCATAAGAGTAGGAATCGAATTGGCATTTGATGTTTTGTAGGTGCAGTACGGGATGGTCCTTCCATCGGAATTCGGATGAAAATAGTAAAGTGAACAATGAAGTTGAAAAGCTTAATGAGGTCACTATTGAAGGAGAACAATGGGACATCGATGATGACATGCCTCTATTGATCATATTAGATGTGAAAATGTAATAAAGTGAAAGATGTAGTTCAAAACCTTTATAGAGTGGCTAACAAAGCAGGAATACAGATGGAGATGGAGCCTGGAGGGAACTGTTTATTCTTGAACACATTTTTTATAGCACTTTAGCTCGAGTAGAGGTCAGCGATAATAACAATTACCATCAGATCCGGTACATTTTGCAAAGGCCACTAATATTAATATTTTTTATTTTAGTATATCAGACAATTTAATTCCAATTTATTCTTATTTGTACGTTGTATGAGAATAAGTGCTTATTTTCAAATATATTTTCATTAAGATGATATCTAATCTCCTACACTTTGAACCATAATTGTTGAAATGCCACAAATTGGAGATATTTTCTAATCTCAACCGTTCTAGATAAATTTCTTTAATAGTGGATCGTTCTATAGGTAGATCACCGGTGGATCACTTTAAATTTTTGCAAAAGTGGATTTTCATATGAGTCCGAGTTAACTCTGGATTTTTTTCTCAGTAGATTGATTTTACGATCAAGAAGGACATGGCAAGACGTGTCCATGAATAGCCATGTGTGGAAAAGAGAATTAGTTTCTTTCTTGGGGGATGCTACACCTACCGATTTTTAATCCTGCAAAATCGATAGAGAGGGAATTGGACGACTCATGGCTCTATCGATGATTAGGGTAAAGTAGGGCCCAACCATCTATTAGTGGCAGGATTTTTGGTCGGTCAAGTAGCATTTTCGTTTTTTTTGTTAAACAAAAAAGTAATTATTGGTTAGCATATGTACTTGAACTGGAACCATTAGGGAAAAAATAATTAAATTTTTATTTTTCGGAAAAATTAAGTTGGATATGTTTAACAAATCAAAGACGTACATGTACAAAACAAAATTAATAGTAGAAAAAAATGATATTAGAGATACTTCGTTGTCAGTTCTGTTTACCGAGCTGCTTAGAATACTCAGAAATAGATTGTATCATCCCTACTTACCTTCTTTGTTTTTAAGAAAGGAAAAAGGAACGGGCGTTAATTTTTAAAAATTTGATAACGTAGTGCTTGCTCAATTTTGTTCATATTCTCCCCTTTAACATTTACCAGTATTCCGTACTTTGTGCCTCCAATTGATGTTGCTTCCATACAAAAACTGATCAGTAGTATCTAACAGAAATAGTTGTCACCAGTATGTTCTGTCAATAATTACAACTGCTTCCCACTTCCCCGAAATAGGGGCTTCTATATTTTGGTCCAAATAAGACCTTTGTCTTAAAACTCATCTCTAATAGTTAAGATTATATCCTGCATTTTAGATTTAGATAAAAATAATATTATCTACTTTTAGTATAGTTTTATATTAAATATGGATATATTCAAATTAAAGTAATGAGGTGGAGGTGCATTCAGAGGTGTAGTTAAGATTTTCTTTAACACCTCCATATTTAGTATTTCATCCCTCCATATTTGTCAATCAAAAATAAGATTTTCACTCTCTATTGGAGATGCTCTTATGACATTCTTGCTCTTTTACTCCAGCTAAGCAATAAATTTTACTTTCCTTTCAAGTCACCGACACATAAAATTGGGAGAATGAAATGCAAGTTCTAAAAGGCAATAACAAAAGATTATCCAAAAATGATTGCAATAGATGACTGTTATTTTCATAATTTTAGTTGTTTTTAACCGTTCTCTTTTCTTCTTTTATTTCCAAATCATCTTGAATTTTTGTTTATGTTCTTTGCAATGTGTGCAGGAGTTCGGATATACATCTGTAACCTATATAATTGGGTCGAGTACCACTAGGAAACATTTCAGTCGTTACACTCGATATATGGGTTCAAAAATGGCCAGTTGGTTAGTCAACTTTGAACGTTAGACGATGTATTAAGTTTAAAATAGGCATTACAATATGAGAAGAGACTTCAACAACTCATGCTCTAGTCAATGTTGCCCAAGGATGATGCATACGAAAGGATTTTAATTAAAACCAGGTAACTGAAAAACGTGAGAATTTCGTAAAATTCAAGGATGCAATTTGATGCTTTATCATTAAGTTTTTGTAGAATCACTGATAATTTCTCTTTTGAGTTATGATTATTATGATTATGATATGATGCAGGTCGTCAGAGACTGGAGGTGAACATGCGTATTTATTTGCTATGGATATTTTTAAAATGTATGTTTCTAAACATGATTGGGTTACTCTCTTGCTTATTGTTGGTGATCTAATTATCTGGAGTTATAATAAAAATGAGAAATATGCATGAAAGAAAGGTTGGGGATTTAAAGTTGTAAATATTGTTCAGTTTGTTCTTCAGGGATATCAAGGTAATCATAATGTATGATAAGCACAATTTTCGGGAAAAAAAAAGAATGCAATCTCTTAAAAAATAATTTTATTTTGTTGAAAAATGGGGCAGACTGCGTAGAAGAAATATTAAGTACAAAAATCAATATTATTTAAATTCAAACTTGAACAAAGAAACTTCATATGTCTCACTCTAAAATTACATGACGTATTTCATTGTGATGATGCTTTGGAGAAAGCATATCTATTAAACAAAAACGAATGGGTAAGTACAACTCCAGACACCTACTAAGAACGACCGTTAAAAAAAAATATTACACAATAGAAAACGACGATGACATGCCAACGTTGATCGAACTGGATGAATATGATGATGATGATATGAACGAGATGATATATGTAGAAGGGTCCTGACATGCCACAATTGGTTGAGATAAATGAAGAAGGCAATGAAGTGTTTACTTATTAATAGAGATTATAGATAGCATGAGCATTTAATTTTAGGCACACGCTTTTGAAACATATATTATTATTCTCCGACACTATATTATTTTTTATTTTTTTTTAAACCGTGGCAATTTTAAACTAAATGGATGTGAATCTTATATTAACAGTTCTACCATGGTGTTCTTCCTTGGGGACAAGTGTCCATCTTGGATAAGACCTATTAAGCTGTATCATGGAACTACGATTAAGAAATAGTTCAAACACCACCAACAAACATGTAATGCTGACAAGGTGCTACGCAAAACTGGACTCAAGATAGTACTGTTACATTGATCGACTTCTAAATCTAGACGTTAATAAAGGTATCTCTGTAGTAACGCTGCATGCAAACTTCTAGCATTTCACATTTATTTTTATTTTGTTTTGCTTTGAAGACTGCATTTCACAAATTTGCATGTGATATACATATCTTCCAAAACTTCTACAGATAAAATCGTTGGATAGGAAAAGGCTGGACAAAAAAAAACGTGTAATTATGTTTAATTGCAAATATTCATAGGCAAATTTAATTATTTTAATATCTGCCTATAAAATTGATACATGAATTTAGGTTTATAATACCAAATTTAAATCATCAAATCATTAGATATCTAAAAGGTATCAGAGTTCCATATCCCTTTAAAAGATCAAACTATTCAAATATTGTTCTAAAATAATCTAATACATTTGACCACGGGCGCGGGGCGGAGCCCCGCCACTCTAAATTAGCTGACCCCACCGGCCCCGGTGAGTAGCACGGGTTACATACTAGTGATAATGCGAAAATGCTATATGACCCGCTTAATAACAGCCGAGTAACAGCAATTCCGACGTGGCCACTTCCATATCGGAAAGAGAATGATTCTAAATTTGCTGCGTCACTTTAAAATTAAAAAATAAAAATAAAAATAAAAAACGAAAATACACTAATAAGTAAGTAAATAAATAAATGAGAATACTTTTTAGTTTCTTCTCTTTTTCTATTTGGTCGGCACTGTGTTCTATCCGGATCATCATAGATTCATACATACTGTTTTTATTCGAACAGATCTAATCTTGGTAATTAAACAGCGAATGAAAATTCTTCTCATGATGAAATAATCAAGTCTGCTTTCATCTTTCGGTTTGTTTCTCCTTTACTGCCGGAAAATTAAACTTTCATCACTGTTTAGTAGGGCTGCCAACGGGTACCCGATTACCCGGAACCGAACCGGACCCGGGTGTATCGGGTCCGGTTCTGGGTCCTAAGATGGGACCCATTAACAAGATCACTACCCGACAGGTAGACCCGTTAGGAACCGATAAGATTTCGGGTCCTTACGGGTATCGGGTACCCGAATATTTACTTTTTGCATGTTAAATTCACTTAAAATGGTAAGATTTTCTATAGTTTTGCGTAAATATTTTTCATTTTTCCTTTAAATTCTTACGTTTGACGTTAATTAGAACATTTACATAGATATAATAATAATTTTATATGAAAAGTTATTAGAATCAAGCTAATATAACAAAATAAAAATAGATTATCAAAGAAATATAGTTGATTTTAGAGGACCCGATAAATATCCGGACCCAACGGGTATTTAAGATTTTTATCGGGTCCGGTTCCGGGTCCATTAATTTAGGAACCGGACCCCGAACCGATTAATATTACCGGTTCCGGTTCCGGCCGATAGGACCCGTTGGCACCCCTACTGTTTAGGTTGCCCTCCATTAATGGCCAACACAATAACTTATTCGTCTTAGTGGAGTTATTATCTTTCTTTATAATAAGAGACCCAAAAAATGCTACATGGCGTCACCACAATCATTTTGATTTGTGACGAAGCCATGTCATCACTTAATTACACGTCAATAGCCACCTCATTGAAGTCTTGAGTCATAAAATTGGTTAGATATACCTTCGGACCTTCCCGTCTTTGCAGTTCTTTTGGAATCTCAACAGTAAATTATGAATCGTTTAAGACTTTTCACACAAGTGTTTAGGGACGCCAATTTCTCAAAAGAAATAACTGTCAAAACCCATCAATCGGCACTCGATCAGCAAACATCATTACTTTCCTGTAAACAACCTTTCAGGACATCCTATCTTTTGGTATCACTATAAAACCACAAATAGTCCTAAACATATGCAGTTGCCAGACGCACAATCGCCCAAAAAACATTGGCTTTGACAGAAAAAAATCAACGAATCAATTCTAAAAAAATATACAAACCAACATTCACAAGGAAATTAATTAATATATCTATCATTGGTAAGGTCTCATTGAGTTTCGAGAATTACATTCGATATTCCGGAGGGGATTTGAAACTCCATCAATATAAAGTAGTGATACAGATGCATTCTAATGATTATACGAAGGGAAAGATCAAGCACTTGGACAGTTGACAAAACTTTAAACGGAGACAGATAAACAGAAGAAAGATGCACCCTGCCGGGTACATGAGGTGCAGAAATTTTTAGGAAGTTGTTACAGTGAACCAAGAGACTAGAAATTATATATTCATTTTGTCGGTGAGATGATTTGGATGATGTTTGCTGACGAATATATCCTGTAGAAGTGTATACAACGGATGAATGACCATAGTACACATGAAAGCATCTGAGATTAACTTATGCATGGCAGTATATCTAATTAAATGAGTATGTAACTAAGAGAATAACAGCTTCTTCGGAGAACAAGAGGTGTTCAAGAGGAAAGTGTAAAATAAAAAAATATCGGAAAGGCTTTACCGCATGCACATCCATTGTCGAAGGGGAGGGTGCCGCCACCTACTTAGGTCAACATACTAAAAGAAATACCTTGAGGAAATCAGGACCTTTAGTGGAGTTGTTAATCAAACCTTCCAATTTGCATGTCTAAAGTTGGGTATGAGGATGAAACAAACAACAATGCATCAGCGGAACAAAACAGACGCTTTAGGGGCCCATAAAATTGAATGGCAACAATGTAGGTTGAATACACAGGATTAACTGATGATGAGCAAAATGTACAACGACAGGTCGTCGAATCAACCAAATTAGACTCACTCCTTCCTAATTATGCCTGTCTTTGATTTCCAACCTTCGACCAATCATTTTATAAAGATAGACGTCGTAGATGAACTATCCAGTGTCATTACCTCAAGACACACATATAGTTAAATATGTATCAATCACGCATAGAAATGCCGGAAAGACAAAGGACGAGAACGCGAGAAAACAACATTCGAGAAAAGGCTGCAGTACTCATCTTTGGTTATATTATGTTGTTGGACGTTTCTTATTTAACTATGTGTGTGGGTATGTTTTCAATCATCAAAGGTAACGGAATTAACCACTGTACATGCAAAGGGAAAGGGGACCATATTTGGACCCTATGCGAATTAGAAAGATAACCAGAAATATGTTAGATCTTCTGTCTTAGAATGTTAGAATTTCAATCGGGTGCGTATGCACCGGGTTAGTGGCTTGTTATCTATAAAATTCAAAATCAGTGCGAAGAAATTATTTAATATAGCTTCCAATCAAAATAAAATTAGAATCATTAATTGCTTATAAGATTTCAATCATTAATTGCTTATCAAAATCAGTGCAGGATTGTAATGATGTCATTGATATCTTAAGACGTTATAACGAGTGCGTCTATGTGCACCCCTACTAAACCAGGGTGCACATTCCTCCCTTGTTTATTGGTTATATCTTTGACTCTAGTTTGTTGTCTTGTTTTTAGTGAATTTGGAAATGACACTTCTCTGTTCTCTCTACACTTATCTTTAACTTTCTCAAAAAAAACTCATCCCAACTTCTCTCTTCTCTCTACATCTATCTCCGATCAGATCAATTAAAAGAAAAAAAAGGAAAAAATCTAACGTCATTTTGATATTTTTTTTTTACAGACTAAGGAAACTACAACAGCTAATTTGGTTTTGGAAAATTAATCATTAACTAGTTCTCTCGTTACTATTATGCCCATAGTTCCCTAAACTGAAGTATTGACATTTACATTTTTTCCCTTTTATTGCTCATCATTTTGATCTTTAACTTATTGCTCAACTAGTTATAATCAGAAACGAGAGGATGTGGTTTTGAGAAAATTTATTGAAGAATGCATATAATTTTTGCTTTTGTTTTTGATTGATCATGATTGTACATAATCAAAACAAGAAGATTTTTGGGAACAAAAAAATGGTATTACCATTATGATTGTATTTGGTAATACAAAAAGATTAGAAGCAGGTCTGATCAGCTTAATTCATCTCCTCCTGTTTTACTTCTTAATGGAGTTTATCAGAAGGTCATAAGATTTAAGAAAGAGAAAATGAATTTGTGCCCATCTTTTTAATATTTCCGTATCCCGGTTTCAATGTGGTATTTAATTTCTAAGCATTAATAACCACTAACTAGAGTTTAGGTATAGCCAATGAACAAGGGACGAATGTGCACCCTTGGTTTAGTGGGGGTGCACATAGACGCACTCCGTTATAACCACTACTTACAAAAACAAAAAGTAAATGAAGCCATCAGGTTACTTACCTACAATTACTCCACCTTAAATTTGAGTGAAAAATTATATTTTCACTCGAATCACAGAAGATAATTTTTTTACAAAAAGCATGCATGTGTACGTCTAGAATTATATGATGGCATAATCAAGGATAAAACTCAAAGACACACTGCAAAAGAAAATTTTCACTCCAAATCTACTTTGATAATCAAAACCTTATAATAGCACCATCAAAAGTGAAATCACATATTTTCCGCTTAAAGTAGATGATGTCATGAAACATAAACTTTTCATAGAGTACATATTTTTCAAGACCATGTCACATCTACGCATTGGGAAGGGTCTACTTTTTCTATGTACCACTAGGATTGTTAGATAAAACTAGTGTCTTGCCCGTGCGTTGCATGGGGTTAAGTTAATTGAATTACTATTTGTGCTGATGTAAGGACAGGTTTCTTCTATCTGTCAAAATGTAGTATCTACTTGCATAGTGATCGCAGAGTATTAGCAGCTCAGATAGTTATAGCCGTAACTGAAACAACTGGTGCGAAAATCTTGTCCCAGTTAATTGGATTATTATTTGAGCTGAGAATGTAGAGATCCTAAAGTTTTACTTTTTAGCATATTAGCCCGCTTGTTCGGGACGACCAATGTTTGCCAATCTTCAATAAGCATCTTGAAGTTTACAACTAATTAATAGTGTTACAGATTAACATATAAGTATGTATTGGCATCAGGAATGCTACATAGTTCACATTAAGTTCAAATAATGAAACAATTACTAAGATATAGTCAAAGAAAAAGGTTGTTGACATTCTGGCACACGTATTCAAAGAATTACTAAAAAAGAAAGATATGAAATTAACTTTATACTCCGACTTTTTGAGTAATTCGTAAAGAACATTTAATAAGTTTAGAGGTTCTGAGACCATGCATGGACTTTCAAAAATGGTAAATAAATTAAAGAGGATTAAAGATAACGAAATAATAACTATTATACTGGCTATTACTATACTGTAAGTTGGTCGCTGTCATGCATCTTCAAATTTGTCTACATTTCAGTGCTTTGTGTTTTTTCTTCTTGTGTACACTCCATTTCATTGTAGATTAGCATGAAAAGAGCAATTGTTAGTGAATAATCTGCATGAATTATTTTATGTTAACAGTGATTGCAGCATCGTCAATAATTACCCGTCTGATGGGCAACATTTTCATAGATTTCAAAGGGGTCAGTGGTTCTTGAAAATGTACATCATTCTTACCAAATTTGATGGCGTCCGTGGCTGGTGATACTGTTATATTTTTTGATTCCTAATCTGCTTTTCAACCTCTTGTAGCCTTTCATGATTGAGATGATATACGCTGCATAAAAACCGCCCAGTAGGCAGATTTTTTTCCCAACAATCCGGAAGTCAAATATGTATGTGCATTGTGCAATTCCAAGGTACATATTATTTCAGGTACGTCTTCTGTCAAGATTCTCTCAAAAAAAAGAATTTTTTTTTGGTATTGTCATATGTCAGTAAAGCATGTTATGTAGTGTCATTGATTGATATATACCTTTCCAATCAGGCCACTGATTCGCATAATATATACGTTGAGACCCTTGCATTCTCATCCAACAGAACGTCAGCAACCGATCCTATAATAGCAGATGTTCCAGTTCTGGTTACAGTTCCAGACTCATCCTGTATTCGCAATTCTAGCTTATACCTGCGTAAGCATTTCATCGATGAAATTTTTAGTAATTTATTGCAATTCGGTTAATGCAATTCCATTTTAAATGCAAATTTAGCAGTTAATGTAAAGGAGACAAAACAAGAAGAAAGGAGAAGAAAAGGGTTCCAAATGGTGCATTGATGTCAATTTTTTCCTTATTTTGTAGTCTTTATATATACTCTTGATCGCACTTTATATTTTAAGTGCTTGCTACTCTTATCTGCTCTGTTGTTGTCGACATCTACTGACTCGTAAGTTAGCATAATCAAATTGTCTACTCTACTTGTTGTGTACTTATAAACTTGAAAATCATCTTGAAATCTTATTATTTATTTGAAAAACAACCATTGTGCGTCAGATTGGACTCAATATTGAAGCAGTCATAACATTAAAAGAGTAATTATTTCAATGCCAATCTTGTAATCCAATTGAAAAATTTAAAGAGTGCAGTGTCAGCTACATAAAACAAAAACAGATCCTTTTAGTGTTACCATTGGTTTGATCAAGTGTTGCACTCTTGACCTTGTTTTGTTCATAACCTCAAAACAAACAATGGGTTCTCACCTAGTTTTGTACCTAAAGACAAATTCGTACCTAAAGACAAATTCATGAAGCTAATAGAGTGTACATGCCTCTTCAACTATCTATCATTATTGGACGCAGTATATACTCAAAAGTGAAACATAATACGACTGCAGTTTGGTTTACCGCAGCTATTTGATTACTTTATTGGTGGGAAATGCAATACTAAAAATTCGAAACATAATACAGCTGCAGTTTGGTTTATCACTGCTACTGTATTAGTACTTTATATGATCAAAAGGATATTGCCATATCAAGCTTTTGGCCTAACTTTCAATATGAGGCCAGCAATTTCTACTCACATTATATATACAATTTGGTCTCTTCTTGAATCTAGGTGCGAAATAATTGGAGCTGTATTTTTCCGTATCAAATAGCTTTAAAAAACCAATTTTTATTCAGGAATCCCAGCATAATTGAAATGGTTGTATCCAAGCATATAAAAGTTTATTCCTAATCTATGCCACAACCATTTGGCAATTAAAAAATTCCACAGCATGAAGCATTTTATCATAGGTCGTTGTAACAATACACCGAGAAAAATTTGCATACTTAAATCCGTAAAATACACCAGATGAGAATTTTTATCTGCCATCATAAGGGTGTTGCGGTGAAACAACAATATCTTCATTACCATTTCATACATAATTACTACTCTTTCAAAGAGTTCTATCGGGGAACAGAAAAACGGCGAATGATGAAGAGGATGAATATGAAACGAAACATGACTCCCAAGATAAGAGTAAGACCGAAGCTCTTTGAGTCTGTTGCACAAGAAACAGGACCTAATATCAAGTGCAAAGTGTCAACGATTTCTCTATAGAAAAACACGTAACTGATACTGAGAATAGCTTGAGAAAGCAACATGCAAGCAGAGACAACAATCATATGTAGACTTGTGAAACAGAGGGTTGCTTTTAAGCCTTGAGCTAATAATGCTGCCATGTATGGTGCAGAGATTGAGAAAACATAAGAACGCACCAAGTTAGCAATGGCATCTGAACCTCGAATACAAGATGAATCTGCAATTACCACAAGGATTTGGCCGGAGAAGATGAAAAACTAATGATATCATCAAAAGGATACTGCCAAGATACCCAAACAACAAGCCGAACCTAATAAGGCCATTGATATCTTCGTTGTATTCTTGAAGAAGATCATCATTGGTAACTTTTTTCATCATCTTTTCTGCTTGAGAAAGTGCTAGAGCTGTAGAAAGATTTGCTAATTGAGAGAAGTAGAGTACTAAAAGTACTAGTAATGGCCATGTATGAATAGAGAGATGGTGATGCACATTAAATTTTGTCATTTCAGTTTCATTTCACAATTATCTTGAATTTGAATTTGCATTTCAACTTTCATCTCAGTTTGATTATTACCTTTACCCTGTTTTCCAAAAAGTTACTAGTAGTTCACAGAATCACATGGGGGTGTCTATCATGCTACTCTGGTGTTAAGAGTTGGACCGACAGTGACCACTTCCAAGGAGTATCATTTTTCTAAGGCACTTCCTTTTGCAGAAACAACAAAACTGAGCTCTATAAAGAAAAAAGGGAATCGTGTATCCTAACACATTAAAACCCTTAGTAAATAAATCCACCCCATTGAACTTAACCATTACCTGCCAACAATTACACCCATTGAGTAATTCTGTGATTGAATAATGAAAATAATTTGCTCAAAATTGAGGCACGCACTAGATTTAACGTAAAACCATTCTCGCCGGATTCTTTTGTCTAATTGTGGATTAACTTATAAACACCACCTAAGGTTCTCCCATCACTTTCATCCCAGTGATAGTAATTCTTGTTTTTTCACGCAAACATGAAAAAAAAAAAAGAATTGTCAAGGAGGAGAGATTACAAAGTAGGCATTGACAACTACATTTATATCCAAGTAGTACTACTGTCTACTTATCCAAGCACCCGTGACCTAATGGCATCTGAACTGGAATACAAAATGGATCTACAATAATGCCATGATTAAGGGTTTTGCCAGAGAAGATCATGTTCGTCTCTTTGAGAATTTTCCGCTTTCCATAAAAAGACATGGGATTCACAGACTGGGAACATATAAGATAAGAACTGTATTTCATGAATCTTGGTGCGAAATAATTTTTTGTTTTGGAGTAGGTCTTTTTTTTTCCATATTAAATCGCTCTAGAAAACCACTATTAGAAAAGCATATGCAACATTGAGCATTTTATCATAGGCCATTGTATCAACACCAGGAAAAATATTGCAAAATCATATCCATGTAATACAGAAAATAGGAATTCGTATTGGCATCAAATTTTCGATATGAACAAAGAAGAGGCTTTTGCGGTGAAATAACAATATCTTCATTCCCATTATATTAAAACAAGAACCACATGATCAACCATCACCATTTCACACATAATTACCTAGCTAGTAGTTCCTAAAAGAAAAAAAACATCTAAAAAAAGAGAATTTAGAACATATTCTAAATAAAGTGGGAACCATAAAGTAGAGGTATGCAACACGAATTAAACCGGCCGTAACTATCTACTGTTTCAAAGAGTTATAACGTCGGGGAGAAGAAAAACGGCAAATGAAGAATCCCCAAGAAACCACGACTGCAGGCATTAAAGCAAGACCAAAGCTGTCTGAGTATGTTGCACAACAAGAAACACAACATAATATCAACTGCAGGCTATCAACAATTGTAACACAGAAGAGCATGTAAAGGAGCAATAGATTCGCTGCACAAAACAGCATCAAAGTATGGTATATACTTGTGAAAGATAGGGTTCCTCTTGCTTTCAAGCCTTTTGCTAATGATATTGCTATGTATGGGAAAAAGATTAAGAAAGCACAAGCATGTATCAAGTCAATGACGCTATCAGAACCTGAAATACAAGTTGGATCTGCAATTATGCCATAAGGAATTAGCCGGAGAAGACCAGAAACTGATGATATTATTAAACGAAACATGGTACGAGACCCCAAAAACACGCCCCACATGATAATGCTATTGATATCTTCGGTGTAATCTTGAAGACGATCATGGTTGTTAACGTTTTTCACCATCTTTACTTCTTGAGGAAGTGTTAAGAGCTATAGAAAGATTTGGTAATTGAGAGGAGGAGAGAGTACTGAAGATACTAGTAACATGTATAAATAGAGATGGCGGTGATGCGAATTAGTCATTTCATTTCAGTTTCATTTCACAATTTACTCGAAGTTGAATTTGCATTCCAACCTTCCTTTCACCATTTAATTTTGTGTTGAGAGTGTGATCATTCGCCGTTTTTCTGTTCCCCGTGCTGGCACAGCCCAGTTTACCCCTCTACATATAATACAACAAATAGGAATTTGTATTCGCATCAAAAATTAGGAAATGAAAGACAAAGCAGGACGGATTTGTTATCCTCCCCAATTATCTGGCACCCCCATTAACAATTTGGAATTCTGATGTAAGTATGACATAATTTCTTACAAAAATCCTTGGCAGACCGTCAAATACCATAAAATACTCTGTAGAAAGACAGATAATACGACTCCATAGAAATAATTAGGAAAAATCACCATCACTTTCCTGGTATTAAATTAACAACGAAACCTAATTCAATTCATGTAATACACCTGACTACCGAGTGATGCATTTGTCACTTATGTGGAACGTCTTATTTTGAAGGAAAAAAATGTCACCTCTAAATTTCATTGTTTTAACTCATGCCACATCTAGGCATTGTGTAGTATCTGCCACTAGAATTGTTAAACAACATTTTGTCTCTTATCATTAATAGAGCACTGCTCAATGTAGCATTTTCTTGTTAATATACCAAAAAAAACACTTTTCTTCCACTACACGTGGTTTTTTTATCATCTACTAATTTAATTACTTGAGTTGTTCCTAGATCAAACAATATCAATTCCACATTAAAATATTCACGTATAAACCAAAAAGGAACTCGTTTCTATAGAAAATTAATTGGGAATTTCGTATGTAATTTTGCTGAAGGAGACAGAGAGAGACCTTGATTAGAAAAGAGATTGTGAAGGGATACCAAGGCTTTCTTGGCATTTTTTAATACTAATCATTGATCACTAAACAAAAACAGACGGTTAGTGGATTTTATCCATTAACAAAAATATATGGATAAAGGAGACTAAGATGAAGAACAACTAAAAGGATTTGCAAATTGCCTTGGTCCAAAAACAGGATTTCTTAAGTCAGGTTTAGGGACGTATCAAAGGCGTCATTTTATGTACTGAAACGAAGGGGCCGGTTTGAGAGTAAGAAAAACAAAAAATAAACGACGATCTTCTTGTTCAGCTTGATATCAAATCAAAACAACAGTATCTTCATTACCATTATATTCAATCATCAACATTTCATACATAATTACTTAGCTAGTAGATCCTAAAGAAAATACTATCTACAAAACAGAGAATTTAGAACAGATTCTAACGAAGTGTGAACTATAAGTAGAGGCAATATATGGATTAAATCCTCCATAACAATATACCCCTCTTTCAAAGAGTTCTAACGGGGAGCAGTTAAACGGCGAATGACAAAGAGGATGAATACGAAACGGACCATGATTCCAAACATAATAGCAAGACCAGAGCTCTTTGAGTCTGTTGAACAAGAAACATTACCTAATATCAACTGTAGACTATCAGCCATTGCTCTATAGAAGAACACGTAACTCATACTGAGAATAGCTTCAGACATCAACAGCCAAGCACGGACAGAAATCTCATGTAAACTAGTGAAAGAGAGTGTTGCTTTTAAGCCCTGAGCTAATAATGCTGCCAAGTATGGTGCACCGATGGAGAAAACATAAGAATGTACCAAGTTAGTGACGGCCTCTGAACCTGGAATACAAGATGGATCTGCAATTATGCCATAAAGATTTGGCCGGAGAAGATGAAAACCTAATGATATTATCAAAAGGATACTGCCAAGAGACCCAAACAACAAGCCGAATCGGATACTGCCATTGATATCTTTGCTGTATACTTGAAGATGATCATTGTTGTTCATCATCTTTTCTTCTTAATACAGTGTTAGAGCTGTAGAACGATTTGCTAATTGAGTGAAGGAGTGGGTAGTGTAAATACTAGTACAACGGCCATGTATAAATAGAGAGATGGTGATGCACAAATTTTTTGTCATTTCAGTTTCATTTCACAAATATTAACTCGAATTTGAGTTTGCATTTCAACTTTCATTTGAATATGATAATTACCTTCTTTAGAATAGGTTTACTCTGTGTTTCTAAATGATACTTGAAATGGCATTAGTTCACATGCATGGGGTCTATCACGCATGCTACTAAAATCAAAAGCATTAATAAGACACAAGGCACCATAGACTTTAGAGCAAGGTGGACAAACAAAAATCAAAAGATAGATACAAGTGAAAAACTGAGACGAATCTTATCATGTACTGCAGTTATCACACTCTATATGATTCCCATTTCTTTAATTTGATATACTATACCAGTTGGAGCACTTGTTTCCACCTTCTTGGCACCATTTGGCCTTGAACAATTGTATAAGAAACTCAGGTAACTATTAAGAAAATAAAACAAAGAAAAACGTGTCAACATGGAGCATTTTATTACAGGCCATTGTAACAGCACCGGGAAAATATTGCAAACTTATATCGCATAAAATACATCAGATAGGGGAATTTGTGTACATTGGCATCAAATTTTGGCCATGAACAAGGTGGATGGTCTTGCGGTGAAACAAAGATATCTTATTCCCATTCTATTAAAACAAGAACTACATCAACCATCATCCTTCATACACAATTACTAGTAGTTCCTAAAACAAAAAACAGAGAATTTATATCAGATTCTAACTAAAATGTTAACCATAATGTAGAAGCAAATATGAAATCAAGCCCGTAACTTTTTCGAAGAGTTCTAACAGCGGGGAGCAGAAGAAAGGCAGATGATGAAGAGGATGCGCCCCAAAGCAAACACGACTCCCAGAATAATAGCAAGATCAAAGCTCTTTGAGGCCCTACCAAGCTTTTTAAGGACCCTAGGCGAAACCGAAAATAGGGGCCCGCAATAAAAAAAATTCAACAAGATTGTTTAAAGTAAAAAGATCGGAATTAAAATCAACCTCTCTCCTATTTTCTCTCAGCAACTCTATCTTGAAAACATGCGGTTATCTTCATCCAGTACACGGTTATCTTCATCCTTTCCATTGTTGTCTCGAGATTTCATTGGTTTTTCTGCCCGGATTTTAATTGTATTTAAGATCCGGGTAGGGTAATATAGGTTATGTACATAAATCTAAATAAAACAAAATTGCATTATTAGCAATTTTTGGTTGGGTTTCTTTTGTATTTTATTTTCAGTAGATATGGTAGATCATTGCCATTATCGTTTCCTATCCACTCTTCGAGTGAATAGGTTTTTGGCTTTTTTTGGTGGTACTTCTTCATCATCAAGCACATTTCAAGGACGATCTGTTTTCGACAACGAATTGATCAAATCAGACAAGATCAATAGAATTCGAAATCGATCGGAGCAATTCGGACATATCACTTCTTTATGGAAGCATTTAAGTTCTACGGCCAACGTCTTCTACAGTGGTTTCAAACCATCATGCCATCAAGTTCCTTGTCAGATTATAGATATTCAGTATTTTCTCCATTGTTCGTTTCATTAAGTTTCGAATTATGTAAATGTACTTTCTATCTTAATCCGTTTACTGATGTAGTCGATATGATTGTAAATAAATTTTCTTATTAATGAAAATTCTGAGGCATTAGCCTTTTCCATCAAAAAAAAAGTAAAAAGACCAATAACATAAATATGTTTCCAAAAAAAAAACCCAACAAACATAAGTATGTAATAAAATTTTCAAATGGAAACGACTAGGCAAAAGTAGTTGCTACGAGAAATTGATCTTCCTAGCCCCCTCGATGCAAATTCATCAATTATCGTAATTGATGTTATTCACCATGTCCAAAAGCTAGATTATTTTTAGCAAGAGTTTTGATAAGTTAAACTATTCTAACCAAGACTTGTTCCCAAGACTTGATCCCAATACTCTTTTTCCTTCTTGATTTGTTCTTGCATTGCCTTATATGTCTTTGGGTTCATTTTTCTTCAATCTTCTTTCCAATTCATTCCATTTAGACATGGATTCTAGATGTCCCTCACAAGTATCATGTGTCTAAGTTTTTTACCAACATTATGCCATTCATTTGAGCCATTGGTATCCAACTGGCAATCAACTCCATCTCCCTTAAACAATTTGCAATTAAAACAGAACACGCGATCCCTAACAGTTGACTATATTATCCATCTCCTATCAACCCTTTCCCCATTACTCATTTTTCGTTTATAATAACGATTATAGAATCGCCTACGATGTTCATTGTAAGGATATTGTTGATGTTCACTTACTCTTATGGGACCTTTTTCTACAAAAATATCTCTGAAACCTTGGTCAATGAATTTCCAATTTCCTGGATCATAAATGTTTACTGGTCCGTACTCTTCATTTTGCACTTCTCCATGCCCATGTTCATTCTCATTTGAAGTTTGTTGTAACAATTCTTCACCTTGCACATTCTGATTATTTCCACTAGGACCACTACTGCTACTACCATTGAGCAAATCATCCTCTTTCTCATTTGCATTAACCAAATTTGCATATTCTTCATCACTGCCATTCATTCTTTCTCCTGCAAGAACATCACCCTCATTTATTCTTTCTGGAAGTCCAACACTATCACTTGTTTGAGCCAAATATTTATTCATCGATCCTCTTAAAGAACTTTGAAGTTGCTCTACTCTTTTTCTTTTCTTTGCTTTGAATTCGAAAGAACCACTCTGCATTTTGTTTTTCTATGGGTCATAGCTTATTCGCATTCTTGTATTTTGTAACGTACACGGGAGCAAAGCAAGATATGTCAAATACAAAACTTATCTAATGTGAAGTGGATACTGGATAGCATATCAACACATAAGCATTAAGCAACAAAAAACATTCAAAAACCCATATCAGAATATTGTCTGTTCCCACGTAGATCTTTGACTATAATTTGTAAATGATCAACATTACGTCTCATAATTCAAAGAAGAACTAAAATTTGAATTAACCAAATACAAAACAACACCATGCATTGAGGTATAATTTTTTCCTGCTCTATTCTTTTCTCCAATCCACTAAAACTAGTCCAATGTTTAATTGTTAATTATAATTATGGGATTGCCGATTGTAAATAAATTCTATTTTTTCCCCTCTAGCGGGCGAATAGATAGCTATTAGTAGTATATATATATATAAAAAATAAATTTTTTTTGGGGGCCTATCATCCGGGGGCCCTAGGCAATTGCCTATGTTTTATAAGCTTGGCACGGCCCTGTCTTTGAGTCTGTTGCACAGGAAACAGAACCTAATATCAACTACAAACTATAAACCAATGTTACATAGAAGTAGACATAACCGAATAAGAGAATAGCTGAAAAAACAAAGCATAATATGGACAAAATTCTCAGGTAGACCTCTGGAAGGGAGGACTCCTTTTAAGGATTGAGCTAATAATGCTGCAGTGTATGGTGTACTGATTGAGAAAAGATAAGAATCTAACTGTTGAGATTATTAGTCCCACATTATCTGGACAATCTAAGATAAGATCCTGCGAGTCTGGGCAATCTAAGATAAGATCCTGCGGTTTATAATCCTTTGGGCCTTTCAACTCATTGCCAATTGGTTTTCAGTTGGATGCCCGTATTCTAACATGGTATCAGAGCAGGATATTTGTGTCTGTGTCGAGTCATTTGACCGCAGATTTACTCCGCGTCACCCAATTTATTTATCCTCGTGTTAGACCCAACGAGGCTACACGTGAGGGGGCGTGTTGAGATTATTATCCCCACATTGTCTGGGCAATCTAAGATAAGATCCTGCGGTCTGGGCAATCTAAGATAAGAACCTGCGGTTTATAATCCTTTGTGCCTCTCCACTCATTGCCAATTGGTTTTGAGTTGGATGCCCGTATTCTAACACTAACAAGACAGTTATGGCATCTGGACCTAGAATACAAGATGGATCTGTAATTAAACCATAAGGGTTTGGCCGGAGAAGATCAAAACCATATGATAGAATACAATGGAACATGCTAAGAGACCCTAATAACAAGCCGACTTTGATAATGCCATTGATAACTATGTTGTGAACTTCAAGATGATCATCATTGTTGTTGTTAACGTTGTTCATCATCTTTACTTGTTGAGAAAGTGTTACAAGATCAGCTAGAGAGAGAGATATTTGCTTACTGAGAGAAGGAGATAGTAAGAGTACTGAAATTACTAGTAATGGCCCATGTATAAATAAAGATGAAATTTTTGGATATTTGGAGGAGCTGTTATTTTGTTGGCTGAAATTTAATTAAGTTGTTAGAGAAAAACTCACTCTTGTTATTGGTATTGTTTTTCACTATCTCAAATTATCTTTTCTCTAAACTTTCTTTTCTTTTTCATTCATCTTTTTATCCTCTTTACAAATGACATATTACAGCCTATTTGTAGGCTACAAGTACCGACCTTAGAGCTCTCTAAACTTCTCTAGATTTTTCTTGTAGACAAACTAGTTTGACTGACACACTATACAGACTCCAGAGAATTCCTTCTCTATCTTCTAACTCTTTTACTGATTTCATTCACACTAACCAACCAACTAACCAGTAAACTCTAGACTCATCTAAACCCTTTTCACATCTGTTCACATTACAAGACTTATATTCTTTCCTCAAACTTCATTCACACTATTTTGGTTTAGCTATCTAGATTTTTCTTTTACTGATTTATTGCCTAAGTAATTTTAGAAAATTCATTAATTCCAACACTCCTCCTTAATGCATTTTCCATTCTCTTCCAAGGAGCTGTTTTCATATTGCTGTTGCACTTTACTTCTTTGTTGTAATCTTCTGATTCTTGTACTGCAAAAACGCAGGTCTCAATTGCGCGCATCGGCTTTGCTCTCCAAACTTTCTTATACTTATTGCGATATCTGCGACCTTCCCATACATTTCTTATACTGAGGATACTCACCGACGAATATGACCCAATAATCACTGCAATAGAACAAACAACAAACATGGGCACTTTTATCATGCAACTTTACAGTTGAGAGTGAGATTCATAGGGTTCAATTATGTATCACCATCCACTTCCTAAAAATTTCTAGGGCACTTCATTCCTTTCTATATTTGTATACGATGCAGAGGAAGCAAAACCGAACACGTTATAATAAATTTATATAGTAAGCCTTAGTAAATAAAGCCATATTCACACTGAACCTAACTTTTACATGCTGGATCCATTTTACACTCTTCTTAGGAGTATAAGTTTTGACATGTTTATTTGACTAGGTGAGTAGTTATCGGATGGCTCCATTATCACATCCTGTTTAAAATTTACATAATTCACAAAATTACCCACCTTAAAATTGAGTAACTGACCAATAAAATTAATTTGCTAATTGGGATAAAATTTGTAAAATGGACTACATAGTCCAAAATCGTCTAGCCCAAAATGACTATCAAAATAGATAACAAGTTGTTGTTTTTTCTTCCGAAGAAAGGGTTATATTAAAGAGAAAAATGAGAAAAGAATACACAACGTATCACTCACTCATGAGTTCTTCCCAATTGCTCCAAACGAGACTAGGGATAACAAATTTAAAGGTGTAAGAATCGGAAGACCAAAAAACTACTAAAATAATCCAACAAAATCCTTTCCTTTCCTTCCACAAAATCCAACAAATTGCATAGTGAATTATTTTCCACACAACTTTACCTCTACAGTGCATTACGTTCGTAGTCCAAGCTTCAAACAAGTGTAATAACGTTCTCGGCATTGGCCAAGAAATCTCGAAAGCTTTAATAAAATAATCCCAAATCTCAAACGAATAAGAGCAATGCATAAACATGTGATCCGAGGTTTCTTTTTCACTACCACACAACACACACAAATCACTCTCAATTTGGATATTTCTATGAGTCAACATTTCTTATGTAGGTAGCGAATCATGAAAGGAAGCCCAAAGTATGAAGCTTACTTGTAAGGAATTGATCACTTCTAAAGATGACTTTCGAAACCGCAAGGATTGTGTTCGCCTGTCAAGAATTCATAACACATGTTGGTGCTAAAATTCTCCAAAATGTTCACTTCGTCATCACCGTCAACTAATGAAGGTATAGGAGTAGCACGACACAACAGGTCCCATTCAAATCTCTCATTTGCATTCAAACTCCTCTTGAAAAGACAATTCCAACTCCCATTGACAATTGAATTTGCAATTGACGCTTCCTTATCTCTTAGTGCTCTGTAAACCACCGGAAAGATGTTTTGTAGACGACCCCTTTGCAGCCACTTATCCTTCCAAAAACGAGTGCCTTCCCATTCCTCACCGTGAATGAAGCCAAATCATGAATAGTGGGGACCAAAATAACTAAGTTCTTCCACTGACTACGGCACTGAGATTATTGTCGACATCCGGCATTAATAAATCATTGTTCCTTTTAAACTTTTGATTCACAATCTTCCTCCATTGACTATGCTTGTTTCTAGAGAATCTCCAATCCACTTAATTAACAAAGATTTATTGGTTGTTCTCAAAATTTTTACACCAAGTCCTCCATTCTGCATAGGTATACTAACCTTTTTCCAAGAGACCCAAACAAGCTTTCTCCTTCCTTCCACTGCACCCCACAAAAAATTCCGCATAATCTTCCCCATTTTCTTCTCCACACTCACCGGCAAATGGAATAAAGACAAATAATAAATAGGTAAACTCGCAAGACAATTCTTGATTAAAACAAGTCTACCTGCTTTGTTTAGTGTTCTTTTCTTCCATGATGCGGGAAAAAATACATGATTTTTTTTGATTTTTTTATTTGCTATCTATTTTATTTTTTCTATCGAAGAAAAATGAAACTGTTAGGGAAATATTCTTGTCTTAGAACATGTGTGAAAATAAATAAATAAGGAATATGGAGGTTGAAAACATGATTTTCACTCTAAATACGGGCGAAGAAAGAAATTTTACTTGTTTTGTCGAGTACGTAACAGTCAATTTTTTATCATCTCAAGAAGTGAAATATTAAATTTTCTATCAAAGGTAGAAGTTGAAATTTTCACATAAAATAAGCATTTTTCATAATAACGCATAATAAAATCAAGGAAATCAATTGGGAATTTCCTATGTAATTTTTCTGAAGGAGACAGAGAGACCTTGAAAAATAACCTTATCTGGACTGGAAAGATTGGAAACATGGATCTCAAGGAAACGCAAGGCTTTATTGGCATATTTACTTGGATGGTTCACCGGATTCTGTCTTCTGTTTTTCTATTCGACAAGCATCTAACCCGTTGCATACGCACCGGTTGTTTCGAGAGAGTCTACGTGCGCAGGTGGCCAAAATTGTATTGGTAGATGTAGTTTTCGCTTTTTCTTTTATATCTGAATCTTCAAACCTTCTCTCGATGCCATTCTAGACACTTCCATATCCATGAGTAAAAAGTGGCTTTGCAAAATAAATTCCCACGTGCTGTAGGGTTTGACCTTGGCACTTGTTGGTTATCACAGCAAAACATACTTTAAAAGGAAATTGCCTTCTAAAAGGTAAGTTTGCGGCAGTAGGAGACAGTATCAGGCTTGGGATGTACACATGAAAGCCGATGTGGTTCCCTGGTGTGATCTGTGCTTCTATAACCCTTTAACCAAATTTTTTTGCACTTAGTCGGGTTTCGTTGCAAAGACCTATGTTTTCATTAATGTTTTGTAGTAGCATAACTGGAACTCCATTCGTAAGTTGCAAGTGATGGTCTGGAATTCCTGGATACCAGGATATCGCGGGGAATTCATAAATTTATTATAGTGTAGAACATCATGGTGTTGAACGGATCCTGTCATCGGGGCAATGTTATATGAACTCAACAAATGATGTGTTTTTCCTGGGACCGTCGAAACAATGTAGTGGTTAATTTTATCCACACTATCGTTTGTTGGTTCCAAATACACATCTTACTTCTAGAAATGGAGCAATTGGGAAATGGTAAGGGTTTGAAGACAAAACCACTGTTAACGGTTATGCTTGCTTTGTTAGAATCAGATTAGGTACTTCCTTTCCTGTGTAATGAATGATAGAATTCCATCTTTTTATAGATCGTTTATTTTCCGATTGTTCATACACATGTAACATACTCTCATGTTTATTTTCATCTTGCCCAACCTCCTGCCACTACTTCTACATTTTGGTGATACAACACAATCCCCTAAACTTCCTGATCGCTGATATCAATATTTGGTTTCTAAGTTACAGCGATAACAAAAAATTTAATTGTGTAGTTTTTCTGATTTGCTGATTGACGTTATTCATCATCCACTTATGCTTCATCTCTTTCAAGCCATCCGTCACTCTCCTCCAGATCTTCTTAGTTTGCAATGTTTAACTTTTACATCCATTTGGTTAATTACATAATGTATAATATGTTTAAACAGCACAGAATTTGGTCAAATAAAGTATGTGCATGCAATTTAGAGAGTGAATAAAAATAAATCATTACCTTGAAGGTGCTTCTTGTTCTTCATCCCTTTTTAGTGCAAACTATTACATCTTCATTTTTATTCTTCGGCCTTCATTAGATACTTTTCTTCTTTTTGTATTATCTTCAAACAACTGAAACAATGAAGGAAATGTTTTGCAAGCTGAAAATCTCCCAAGGTGAAATTAACAGTAATGGATGTTTCACCCAAAAGACGGTCTGTTGTTACCTCAAGGTGTCGTACATACATTGAAAAATATCAGTCATATGATTATCTTTTACCTCAAGGTGTCGTACATACAGTAGTCTGTATATATTGCCGGCTTCTTAGACCCCTATTGGGGAGTACTCTTGGTTATTTGTGAAGCCAACTTTGTCGAACATTTATAGAGAAAAAATCAAACAACGTGTCTTTTGGTAAGAGATTTGGGACACTGAAGTTCGGTTTCTCGAACCAAAAGACCTATCTTTTGAGTCTTGTTATTAGGAGGAAAGAATGGCTTTGAGAAGGAAAGAATACTAGTGAAATTGTGGTCAATGTTCGGTCAAATTCAAGTAAATGATAAGGAGGAGTTATATAAGAAATACCGGCCATACCCCTAATAACTAAACTGCCGCTTGCTTTCCAAGCAAACAACGTGTCCTTTAGAATAAGATTCAAATAATTAAGATGCATCTCTTGAGATACTGAACAACAAAAGTATAGCAATTCAAAGTCTCAAACCAAAACATAAAATGCCCAAAGATCTTTCATCTTTGTTGTGAAACTTCAATCCTAAAAAATAGGAAAGCGATTATTGGACTAGCCAATCATATTATGCTGACAGGGAAAGGAAGCGCTGATGTGCTTCACCAAAATCAAGAATGATTGTAGAGTCGACATGTGGCGTCTTGGGGTCCTTTATTATAAAAAAAGATATGTAGAAGAATAACCCTAATAACTTAAAAAGAATAGAAGAAATCCTAGTTGCATTTGCTAAATACTCATTTGTACGAGCAGCAGAGTTCACGGCTAACAGACAATTGACCCAATGCCAATGCATGAATTGGCAAACCAATCCAATATCTGAAACGACTACAAAGGAAAATGAAAATCATAATTAGCGAATTGATCAAGGCCAAAAGATCGACTGATGTGTTATTAACAGAAACCCAAGAAATGATTTTAGTCCACTACTATCAATAAATCTTGTCAAGAGTCATGACCACAAACCTTAACAAAAACACTAATGATGAACACACAAGATATGTTAGAGTAAGGTTGGATAACCAAATTCCACAACATGAAGTAATTTATCATAACTCATTGTAACAATACACAAAGAAAAATTTGCAAACTTAAATCCATAAAATAAGAGTCATTCCATTTCTATTAAACCAAGAACCACATCAACCATCACAATTTCTTACTTATATTACTCAGCTAACAGTTCTTAGAAGAACAAACTATCTAAAAAACAGAAATTTTATAGCACATTCTAGATATAGTGTAAACTATAAAAGTAGGAGAAGCAATATGAATTAAACCCGCCGTAGCGATCCACTCTTTCAAAGAGTTCTAACCGTGAGGATGACCAATACCAGATAAAACATGACGCCTCCAAGCATAACAGCAGGACCGAAGATGGTTGAGCTTGTTGCACAAGAGACAAAACATAATATGATATGTAGGTACTCAACATAACGGATAAAAAAAGCCGCTGCAGAAAACAACACCCAAATCCCACGTAGACTTTTTTTTTTGCTCGATAAAAAGAAGAAAAAACTGAAAGGACAAAACTTACAACAGCGCGCTAAGGCGCACAAACAGAGAAAAGAACAAACTCTCAACTCCCCAACAGCAAAGACGTGTGTAAGCTGAATAGAGCAAACAAACCTCTAAAACAAAGAAAAAACAAGCACCGAGAACCTAAAGGGAAAGGCACTGCCAAAGACTACCAATAACAGCAACTAAATAAATTGCAAACAGAGAAGGGAACAAGCTCACAACTCCCCTACAGTAAGACTAGACACTAAGCAGTCAAGGAGGATCAAAAAATCTCTCCTTCCAGTTAATGATAATATCATCAACAAGAATTCCGGTGAAACAACTAACAGTTGACCCCCAATTGAAGAGCTGCAGTTGGATCATATTGATAACTGCATTAGGATTCTTCAGTTTACCAGTGAAAGTCCTTGAATTTCGTTCACACCAAACATTCCACATCACACTAGTTGGAAGTCTTGTCCAGATTTCCTTCCCCATTACAGATAAGCCACTGACTTTCCAATCCTTTATAAGATCCTTAACACAGACAGGAAGGTTAAGAGTCTTATCCGCGCAATCGAAAAAGTACTTCCAAAT